>FXXK01002924.1:0-15309 GCA_900184695.1 Betula pendula
GGAGCAACCCTAATCAATTTCGTGCACCCTAGGAAGTCCAAGATTGAGTTGGGGTCGAATTACCCTCTTTCCATATCAGTTCTGCCGACTTCGGAGGTTCCAAGCGCACGACGACGCTCGAGCGTCAGTTTTGGGCACTCGAGCGTCAGGTGCCATGATGCAGCGCGCCAGCGCGCCATGGCGCTCGAGCGTCATTTTGGGCGCTCGAGTGCACCTTGGATGAAAAAACTCTTGCTTGATGATTTGTTCCTCTCTGAGTCCTCTTTCCAACGCACTTGACCGTGCCTTAATCCGAGTTTTGAGCTAAGAGTTATGGCCAAAATAGTGCACAAAGGTCAGATTTTCAGCAACTTTGTACAGTTCATGTGTTTCGAGCTCGAGTTGATGGAATTGACTTCTTTTCTTCCAAAACCTACAAAATAAGGGAAAAACACAAAAACAACACAAAACATCATATTATAATGAAACTAAGAGATTAACATATGTGAATTAAAGGGCTTGAATGTGTAACATTCAGCACTTATCAGGCCTCCACAATATCTCTTACAAAATTTCTTATACTATTGTGTTTAAAATTTTCTAATCTTAAGAAAATTGTTTTTTAAGAAAATTAAAGGATAATGATTTCCATCATGAACAATATCAGTAAAGTCGATGGTGTTAAGTTACGTTATTCTAGGTCAAATATGTTGAGTTTCATCTTAAAAGGCACTATATTAATAATAGAAATTAAAAAAAAAAAAATGCAAAATGCGAAGTATTCATATAAAAGAACTTCATTATTATATCATAAAGGTCTTGGATTCAAACTACCTTGAGTATGGAGCTCTTAAGAATTCTTCTATGTTTGTTAAAATGAAAAATTACAAACATTTGATAAAATTAGCAATGATCATCTTGAAAAATCTAACAATATTTTTTTTTGAAATTATATATGACAATTACCATCTTTAATCGAATTTTACACATTTAATTTTCTAACTGAAATCTCTTAAATATTAAATTTTAATATCTATTTCAATTGTTTATATGATACAAAAAAAAAAAGAAAAGAAAGAAAAATGTAAAATCTTGGAGCTTCCACGCATCTACACTGAATGCACTAGCTATGTTGCCGTCAAATTATTATGAAGGTTCAATCCAAGTAGGATGCCAAATTTGGTTGCCCCTTGCTACTATATTTTTGCCTAGAAAAAAAGAGAAAGATAGTCATTTATTATTGAAAAATAATATTTGATACTTTATAAAAATAATGGGTGTTTTTTTATTCAAAACTTCTACAAAATATTTTAAGAAATCCTTTTAAATATTTCGGAGTATTACACTGAGTGAATTTCAAAAATCCTCTAGGGCTAAGTCTTAGTAAATAGATTTGCTAAATTCTCGGCAGATGATATTTTTGCCACACTTGTATCTCTCCGCACCACTATCTCTCTTATGAAATGATATTTGCGCTTTATATGTTTCCCTCTCCTATCGTTCATTAGATTGTGCAATTGCTCCATTGTTGTCGCAATACAACCTAATAGGAGACTACTCTATCCTCATCATACCAAGATGCGCTAGGAACTTCTTGAGTCACACTACTTCCTTTGCTACCTCACTGACCGCAATGTATTCAGCTTTCATAGTGGAGTCCACAATGCAATATTACTTGACACTTCTTCTAACTAATAGCTCTTCCTAGGGTAAAGACATACCCTAAGGTAAATTTTTTAGAATCACGATCTGACTGGAAATTAGAATCTGTGTAACCAGTAGCGCTAGCCATCAAAACCTCACTCTGGTAGACAATCATATAATCTCTCGTTCTCCATAAATACTTGAGTATATACTTTACCGCTACCCAGTTTTGTGGTCTAGGATTTGACTGACATCTGCTGATCATGCCTACTACAAAACATATGTCAGGTCTAGTGCATAACATGGCATACATGAGACTTCCAACTGCCGAAGCATAGAAAATAGCTCTCATCTACTCTTTTACCTAAGGTGTCTAAGGACACTGTTTCCTAGGTAGAATGACTCCATGACTAAAGGGCAACAACTCTTTCTTAGAGTTTAATATGTTAAACCTTGCTAAGATCTTGTCTATGTATACTGATTGGGATAAGCCTATCATCATATTCTTGTGAATCTCACAAGAGTTTTATACCTAGAATGTAGTAAGGAACTCCTTACCAAATCTAAACTTGGAACTCATGGATTCTGCATATAAATGACATATCAATGCTTTAGAAGATTTTGGCTATGCTTTTCAAAAGTCTTTTTTGTGGGATTCTTGATATGATCTTCATAGCATCCTAATAAACAAGTCACAATATCAGTTCTTACTTCCATGTTTTTCCATGCAATCAATTGTGCACATTGCAACGAGGTTAATAGTACTAACTGGGGCCTCAGTTGATCTTTTGATGACACGAACCGAGTATTTTTCAAAGCCAAGAATAATACACTTCTCGAACTTCACTTTGCAAAGTCGCCTTCTTTCTCGCTTACAAGCTTTCATATCATATTTTAGCAAAATTTCCAATGGTCCCAAAACATTATCAAGTTCAAAAACATTAGGAAGCTGGATGGAAAATGAACATGGACCCAATGAAGTTGGGGCAAGGTCATTAGCATAACTTGAACAAGAATGAGGATAACCAACCCCATCATCACCAATATAAGTTTCCGAATACATTTCCTACCCATTAATTTTCCCCATTTAAGAAACTTTCTTATATATTCTGAAGCGCAATTCATATGTAATATTGATGCTAACTTTATCTTATTATCAAGTTGAAAAGATTTTTAGCATGCAATCGAGACGATTTAGTATGAATTTGTTCATTCATCAAATTTTTTTTGTTGAGGGTTTTCAATAATTATTACAATTTTAATTGATAAGCGTGAATTAACATTCAGCCCTTTTAACCTGCTATGGTCTAACCCTTGGGGTTTGTTTTCGTTAAGGTAATTTTCATCTTGTTCTTGGTTTTTTTTAGTTTTTCATCCTAAAAAGTGAAAGTCACAGGAATGCTAGTTGAATGCGGGCATAAATCAGAATCATAGGTGTGTTGATGGAAGACAAAGGGTCTGGGCCATTAAAAAAGTGGCTCTGAGGCGCTATTCCCTTTGTGGTTAAGTGGCTTCGAACGGAATTTGAAGGGGCTCGAACGTTTCGGGTTGCACCGGACAAATTCTGTTCATAAAATCTTTATTGCATTTGAACCAGATTTATTGGGAGGGAATGAGGGAAATTCGTAACGTAGGGACGTATACCGGTTCACATTGGCACGGAAAACGAATCATTGCTGACCTAACCAGTGGTTTGTCATCATATGTATTAAGGTTTTTACTTCGGTAACTCTGTTTGCACAAGGTCTACAGCTCGCGGACGGATTCTTGCAAGAAAGATTCACTTCGTATGAACTCCCTCTCGCTTTAAGGGATAATAGGAATTTCTTATTGCATCTGGATTTAATTGATTTTGGCTTCGCAAGGAGTCGATTTTCTTTTTTTCGCATGGCTGGTCCAGTCGAACCATACACTAAAACCACATTGGGGTAGGTAGATATATATGGTGATGCGCCTTTATGTTGCTAATTTAGAGGAAATTTACGGGGTATTCTAGTAGTATCTCGAGAGAGGTACATGGTAATGGGATGTATCACTTCTATTCATGCTGGTTGAGATATTTTCTGCTTATGAATTTTTTACAGGCACTTGCAAGATGAACCCGATTTGGGCCCGGCTGGCCATAATCTATACTCTGTTTATCAGGAAACTGGGTTGTTGATTATAGTGGGGTGGCTCAAAGTTTTTCATGTAAACTACGGGAAGGAGTGTGATCTCCACGGCAGGGGCCTTGATATCGCCTTACCAGGTAAAGCTATCCGTTCCAAGCGTGCACCACTTGTTTTGTTCGCATCATCCATTTTGTTTGCCCAAAATGGGAGCGGGTATATGACATCTCTCTATATTAGGTTAACCTAACTTGATGTTATTTGTTAGTTAACAGGTTAACTCTTCAATTTTAACCTCTGAATTTCAGTGGTGTAGGTTTGGGATCGGGGTTTCTGGGGGGGTCGGTGGGCTAAAAAATGTCAGGCCCTAAAAATTTTGAAATTATTTATTCTGAAAAGTAATGGGTGTGGCCTTTTTGAATAATATTCATCTACAAGGGGTTCTTTTTTTTGGAATAAGAATACATTGTAAAAAATTGTAGGAGTATATGAAAATATTGTAAACCTATCTTACTGAACTAACTATAACAGTGGGCGTCATCGGCTCTGTTAAATTAGGATGTACGTTTTTTGAAATAATAAAATAAAAAAAATTTATAGAGGTAATGAACGACTGTTAAATTAGTTTTACAATGGAAATTAAAAGGGATGATGTGTTTAGTATATAGAATGTTGTTCTTTGATGTTGTATGACGTTCAATATGAAGTTTCAATATCCATGGAATCTTTTGCATTAAAAACCCTTTCGAGTTTTTATACTTCTTCCACTGCCAATCAATAGTCGATAGCTCTAGTTAAGGCTAGAATTTTGCAATTTATGGCTCCCGACTACATTCGTGACGGCGAAGAAGAACATGTTGCTGGGCTATGTGGCTCCAATGTTTGCCAGTATGCTGCTCGATTGGTTCGAATCACCTTTGCCACCCTGCATTTCACTTTTGGTTCCCATTTGTTTCGATGTAAAATGATTTCCATTGGAAAATGATTTTAGAGAAATTGATTTTTAGGAAAATGATTTTTGTCGAAAACATTTTCCAGTGTTTGGCGCGTACAGAAAATTGCAAATATTTTTTTTATATTTTCAACCAATCATATTAACCTATAAAAATTATTTTTTATGCACAATTTAAAAATATTAATATAAATTGTACTGGGCGAGTCCCGACAATGTCCCGATCAAGTCCCGGGCGAGTCCTAGCCAGGTCCTAGTGGTGTCCCGCCCTGGTCTCAGTGGAGTCCTGGCTGGGTCTTAGCAATATCTCGACTGGGTCCCAGTAATGTCACGATCAGGTACTGACGTTGTCTTAGCTAGGTCCCGATCATGTCCTGGCCGAGTCCTGATCGATTCCGGCGATGTCCCGGGCGGGTCCTGACAATGTCTCGGTCCGGTCCAGGCGATGTCCCGACCGGGTCTCGGCATTGTCCCGGGTGAGTCTCGGTCGGATCCTGGCAGTGTCCCGACCGAGTCCCAGCTGTGTCCCGGCCGGGTCCCCGCGGTGTCTTGGTCAGGTCTCAAGGAGGTCCTGGTCCGATCCAGGAGAGGTCCTGGCAGGGCCATGACTGGGTCCCGGCGATATTCCGATTGGGTCCCAATGATGTCCCGATTGGGTCCCGGCCGGGTCCTGACCGGATTCCGACGGGATCAGGTAGTGTTTTGGTTAAGGTCCAACAATTTGAGAATGAAAAGGTTAAACTCGAAAAATGGTTTACGGTTTTAAAAAGGAGAAACCATTTTACTGAAATTAAAGAAGATTTTTCAGTCAAAGTGAAAATGATTTCCATTGACCATTATTTCGCCCCAACCAAACAGCAGAAAAGAGAAAATCTAAATTCTACCAACAATCCTTCTAATTATTAAAATCACCATTGGTATCTGTAGTCATTATTGGTTGACATATGGACCATACATCCAAGATAATTTTAAAAGTAGAAGGATGAGAAAAGGACATGGGTGACTGTCTATAGTAAAAAAATTTTCCCATCAGAAAACATGAAAAATAATTCCTAGAAATCATTTATACAAAAAATAAAAAGAGCCTTAGAATACGTTTTTTATTTTTTTATTTTTATTTTATGAATAAGCAAAATTTCATTCAACAAAAAGAAGATACTAATTACTTAAGAGCACGTTGCTGCACATGCCCTTAAAATGTAATAGTTATTTATTGTTGGTTAATTAGTTTATTATTATGAGAATAACTATTTCCCAAGGGGTGTATATACATCGCCCAAGGCTCTTCTGGCATGATACACAATACAAAAAAAAAAATATATATATATATATACTATATATATACTTTTTTTTTTTTATGCGCTCCACATCACAGACCCCATACTGAGCACTGTTGCACTCAGCCTGAATTGTGCTTTATCAATACCCTGTTTCCCAAGAATATCATTTGACATAGTATCCACTAAAAGTGGAAGAATAACTAAAATAATAAGATCACGCCCTATAAATTCGCATAAGAGCTCTCTTCACGACATTAATTGTGGGAACTTTCAAAGCTTGTATGAGACGTCATTCTCTTCTGCCACTTTTTATTTTTTGCTGTCCTACCATTTTATTCTGGTGATATATATATATATATATATGCTGGCAGCAATTGTTTAAAGAAAAATGCTAAAAAATTTATTTAAATCTTTCTCTTATTGTTTTAAATATCACTATTATTATTAAATTTGCGAGTCCAAACATAAAATTCACATAAATTTATAGATCAAATTGTGATAATGATATTTAAGAGAATAAAACAAAAATTTGGATATACAAATTTTCTTGTATTTCTCTTGTTTAAACCAGCATTATAAAGTACGTGTAGTCTGTACGCAATTGCTCTAATATTCACATGTGTATTGTATGAGTAGGCTACAAATATTTTTACTCTTACACTTTTTGACGTAGTTTTTAAAATTACTATTGAATCAAAATTTAATAATAATTAATTTAAAATCAAATTTAAATTTTAAAAATTACATAAAAAAGTGTGAAAGTGATAATATAAAAGTGGAAGTGTGTGTAAGATTACTCGTATTATATTATACTTACACATTGGAAGTATACGGAAGTTCAGTCCAAGCAGGGGTTTAAAATGCTTCTTCCAATAATGCCCCTTATTCCAAGCTTTGTTTTTTTTTGTTTTTTTTTCCTTGTGCTTCTTTAAGGGGTATTTTCGGAATAATTGAATATATTAAAAATGTTAAGTCTAGCCAAACTGAGGTTGACAGTACAAAATGATCAGGGTTTGGATTTCAAAGTTATAGATTTAGGAGATAAAAAGTTAACAAACGCACCCATAAGCTTTTACATGAGAGGAAGTGATGTGTTTAAGATATTTTACTTGAATTTTGAAGGTGATAATTAGTCTATTGACACAATTTATGTTGAAGACTTGGCTTTCAAACTTGGAGATGCATGTTTTTATGAAGAAAAAAAAGAAAAAAAAAAGTAACGAAATATGCATTGTACCCAAATACGAAAATCGCTAAAAAAGAAGAAAAGAAAAATTATTTAGCAAAAGTGCGACTCACTCTCTAATATACTTAATAATCAAAATTATTAATAATGTTTCTTACTTTATTATGTACTATGATAATTGACAAAATTTCCAGGTTGAAAATAGGTTGCTATCTCAAGTTAAAATATTGTTACGCAACATTTTCAGTAGAAAGAGAAAATATTGTTTCATCTCCGCCCTTGATATTGCATTTAAACTTTGTTTCAAAACAGTGAAGATTGAAAATCTGTGTAAATGATCAGATTATTATGATCTCTATAATGATAGTTCCTCGTTACCAATTTTTTATTTTTATTTAGGCTTCTTAAACTTCTACCTGTTTTGACATACTCTCGAAACTTTTTTTGTTCTCACTTTGACCCTTCGTACTTACAACATATCTCATTTAACCTATTTTTGTCTGCTGTCACTATTAAATCCTATTAAAATTTTTAAAATACCTTTTTATTTTAAAATATATATATATAATAAAGGGTATTTTGAAAATTTTTGTACTCTTTCATTATAATTTAATGGCAAATTAAATCATAACGCGTGGATAACGATTAAATGATATATGTTGAAAATATGAGAGGTTACGATGAGAGTAAAAAAAGTTTAAAGGAATATATCATAATGAGTAAAAATTTGAGTAACTTAAGTGAAAGTTTTTTCTTGTTTTTTTCCTCCTTTGAGCGCAGGCTTTCGGTGGTTGCTTTTTGAACCGACAAGTTGCTGCGAAGATCATGATAGTCTGCGTACCTTAAGCTAAGATTGTTCTGCTCCTATTTTGTAATTATTTGTTATTGCTTTTTTGGAACCAGATATATACTGCTACAAGCCTACAAGGAATATAGTGAAACTCATTAAAGAAAAGCCTTACCAAAGCCAAACAAAGCTTTATATGGCATACCTCTTTTTCTTTTTTTTTTTCTTTTTGTTCTTTTTCTTTTTTCTTTTACTTTTTCTTTCTTTCTTCGTTTTGCAAAAGCACGATCTGATATGTATTTCTTTTTACCTCCAACGAAGTCAATATATAGAGGAATGAAATCACCTTTTAGCAGTAACTTGTAAGTGCAATCTACACTACTTTCTATTTTGAGAATTTTACCTATAATTGCTTTTGCAAAACGAGAAAGAAAAAGAAAAAGAGAAAAAAAAAAAAATCACGATGTGATACTTTATCGACCAACCTACGTGCTTTTGCAAAAGGAGAAAGAAAGAAAAAGTAAAAGAGAACAAAAAAAAATCATGGTGATATGATACGATACGTGGAAAATAGCAAAGGTGATTTCAACTAGTTGCATTTTACAAAAAAATAAAAATGAAAAAAAAAATAAAAATATAAAACTTTTAAAACGAAACTGACGAAATGCTTTTGTAAAATTATTTTTCATTCCCAAATTAATATAAAGTGAGTCTTACATATATACCTAGGTAAGTACATGTGGTGATGATTGTATTAAGGGAAGGGTTATGATATATTAACACAATCCTAAATATTCCAAGGATTGAGATTGAAACAATGGAGGCCGGATTGCGAGAATGATGTCAAAACTGGAGTGGTTTTCATACATTTTAGCCAAAATTTTAAGATCAACCAAGTAAACCAAAAAAAAAAGAAAAAAGAAAAAGAAAAAGAAAGACAATCCTAAATTAAGATCTTATTCTATTAATTGTTTGTGTGATATTATATATGATAAATCTCCATAAACTTCATGTCAATTTTCGAGAAGGCAATATGGTAGCCCTGATTTATTTGGGGTTCGTTTGAAATTGTGATTTTAAAAAGTACAATTTTAAAAAGTTGATTTTTGAAAACGTAGTTAAGCATTTGGCAAAATTACAGTTTGGTCTTTAAAATCGAAGTTTTTTAAATTCTGTATTTTCAAAAAAGCATATCTTTATCTGCGATTTGAAAACGCATATTTTCTGTATTTTTAAATCGCAATTTTTTGAAAACACAGTTCTCAAACAATCTAATTTTTGTGATTTGGTTTAAAATCGTACTTATTATGTACGAAATCGCAATTTCAAACGCAACCTATTAAAAAGAATACTATATTTAACCACAAAAAAAAAGAATGCTATATCTTTATGTGTTTTTTCTCCCCGAAGAAGAAACATAAAGAGATAAAGTGTGAGAGCATAAGATTATTTTCTAATTTACTATATAAGTATTTATAAATATTTCATAAACTCTGATTTTTACTGTTGGAAATCAGGTGTAACTTTTACGCAAAAGAAGCTAGGAATATTACTTTTAGCTTTGATGTTTTGGATTTTGTGAGAATGACGACATCGAAAGGATAAGGGTTTTGTGACAGTCATGTTAGAGAAAGAGAGGGAGGACATAGTATAAGTAGAAGTGGAAGAAGAGAGGAGGCAATATTATAGTGAGAAAGTGAAAGATTTGCTATCAGCGTGACATTTAAGAGAGGTGCTCCAAGCGTACAAACATTCTTTAAAGAAAAATTCCCAGGTTCTTTCCTCCATCGTTTCACTTTATTTTGTTATTGATTATAAAGTTTGCTGAATTATTTGTAGTGAACAATCATATTTAGCCTTTAGATTTTTATTTGATTTAGATTTAGTCCTTTGATTTTCAATTTCAAAATAAAGTTCTTAAATTTTTTCCATGTTTAATTTCAATTAAGTGTTTCTATTATTTTTTCGTCAGAATTAACAGTTTGTCATTTGCTACGTGTGTTTCACTTAACACGTCAATGTCCAAGTCAGCACCCTAATATCAATTCCATGTCAACCATAAGGAAAAATAAAAATAAAAAACCCAACTCTTTCTGATTGGCTAATTAGTAGGAAAGTTTGGAAAAAGTAAGAATTCAACATTTTTGGCAAGGGTAGATGGGAGCTGTGGACCCAGGGTTAAGGGTTGTTATTGATCTATTGGTTCATTAAGGTTCTTGCATTCCTAGGCTTTATTTAGTTTCCATTGTTGCATTATAAGCCAGATTGTCGTTTTTTTTTAGTGTTTGGGGTTTGTGTTTGTTGGAAACTTATCTGGATTCTTATAATTCTAGGCTTTACTCAACACTCATTGTCATTCCTACAACAAACTCTTGTCTTTTGAGGTGTTTGTTGTTAATAGCTTAATGTGGTATTTGAACTCTTCCGTGGAAAATCAATTAAAGGAATTTTTTTTTTTGGTTAAAACCACCTGATGTCGTACCTCAAGTCATCAATATCTTCCTCTTACCATCAAAATTACAGTGAAATATTTTGGGGGCACAAATGATTTGGGCGGAAGAGATTATCTCCTTCACCATTGCCAAAGGAAGTTAGATTGACAGATGACAAATCGTTAACTTTAATCAAAAAGTGACAGAGAAACTTATTTGAAATTTGAGCAAAATTTAAGAACCTTAGAGCTCGTTTGGGTGTCAANTTTTTTTTTTTGTTATAAACCTCCTGATGTCGTACTTCAAGTCATCAATATCTTCCTCTTAGCATCAAAATTACAGTGAAATATTTTGGGGGCACAAATGATTTGGGCCGAAGAGATTATCGATCTCCTTCACCATTGTTTCTGGCCAAAGGAAGTTAGATTGATAGATAACAAACCGTTAACTTTGACCGAAAGTAACAAAGGAACTTATTTGAAATTTGAGCAAAATCTAAGAATCTTATTTAGCCATCATAACTTATTTTTAATAAGTAATGGCACTTAGATCCATGGATCCTTCTGTGGATAAGAAAGTGTTGCTTCGAAGAAATGAATGGAAAAAGTAATTAAAAGCAAAAATAAAACAAGCTACGAGCTAGTGACAAAAATACAAATTAATCCTGGAAAAAATTGAAACTATAATGGGAATGACTTAGATCTACCACTGGAAGTAGCAACTTATGATAGTGGTGTGATCAACCGAGTAAGAAGGAGAGCGTAGGGAAATAAGTTCTTATTTTTCATGTAAATTTAGAGGTAAGGAATAAATACTGTCATTTTACCATTATTGATGATGTGGTGGTCATATGCATTTCACATGATTAGATCTATTAGATTTTATAAAATAAAAAATTAACAGTATGTTTGATTTGTCATAAATGTATGTTCAGGGACTAAATTGTTCAACATTTAAAGTTTAGGGACTAAATTGACACCCATATCAAAATCCAATGTGATATTTGTATTTTTTTTCCCTTTTAATAATTTAATTACATTGAAATTTTATATAAAATATGACTCGATCATAAATACAAGTATGCCCATTTGTCAGAAATATAATTGCAATACTGGGTTTCTAAATATCTTTATACCTAACTAATTACAAGGTGAAAATTGTGTTAAATTATCGGTTATCCTAAATACTAGGTTCTCGCCTTCATAGCCTAATGGTATCCACCATTCAATCATGGATGAAACAATTTTACCATTGTTCTTCCATCATTTCGTACAAAAATTAATATAAATTTTGTTAATTTCCGATATCAAAATTATTTCAAGGACACTTTTCTTTTTAATTTTTTCTTTATACTCCTTTATTCATTAATACTATTTCAATACTATGAATGGAATTGACTTGTAATTTTGTTAGACGAGCCTTGTTGTGATAATATTAATCTAGTCGGGTTGAATTTCCACATCTCCTATTGCATTGACAAAATTTATGTATACTCAATTTTTCAGTGGGAAAAGGAAGTTGAGGGATGGAAAACCACACCTAACCCAGCAGCTAGTGATCCCAAAGGAAAAGAAGTTAAATGCGAAGGGTTGGTGATTGATATTCCACTAGCCTTGGAGCCTGCTCAATGGCCTGAGTGCTGTATCTACAGGATTCCCAAGAAACTTCGCAAGGTAAACAAAGAAGCCTACATTCCTAAACTAGTTTCAATAGGCCCATTTCATCACCGCCGAGAAGAATTGAGGAATATGGATATACAAAAACTAAGATATTTGAGGGAATTCTGTTATCGGACTAGGAAGAAGCAGGAGGGACTTGCAAGCATCATTGAAGAAAACGAAGTAAAAATCCGCCATTGCTATTCAGAGACCTTTGAACTCAGCAGTAAACAGTTTGTAAACATGATTCTATTGGATGGTATCTTTATAATTGAGCTCTTCCTAAGGACCCGCGAAAAAGAAAAGGATCACTTATTAAGTCAACCATGGCTGAGAATTGGTATAATTCATGACTTGATATTACTTGAGAATCAACTTCCTTTCTTTGTTCTTGAGGAATTATATATGTTCGCCTTCGACAACGACTCTTCGAGTTTCAATCATCGCGAACAGGATGCCCCCCTTGTCAAGCTTTCGCGCAATTTCTTCGCTTTCTATGATCGGCAGCGAGAGTCAATCATTGGTGAGGAAGTAAAACATTTCACAGATTTGCTAAGACATTTGTTCTGTCCACCAGGTCTTCACCCTACAAAACATTTGGATAATCTGTATTTTGCCACAAAGCTTGACGAGGCTGGATTGAAATTCAAACCTGTTGAAAACAGACGATTACTTGACATCAAATTCCCTGAGAATAAGTGCTTGAAATACTGTCCTTGCTTCAATTTGTCATGGCTCTTGGTTTGCTTACCATGCTTGAAATGCTTTCCATGCTTGGAAAACATGCAATGTGTCCTTGAAGTGCCACCCTTTGAGGTAGACAAAGATACTGAAGATCTTATACGAAACCTTATTGCCCTCGAACAGTGTCATTATCCATCTAAACCTTACATTTGCAATTATGTTTTGCTATTGGATTATCTCATCGACACTAAAAAAGATGTCGCTTTGCTTGTCGACAAAAAGGTCATTATCAACAAGCTTGGCAGCAATGCAACAGTGGCGACTCTAATTAACAAGCTTGGCCATCACATTGTGGAAGGCAAATCTTGTTACTATGATCTTGGTCGGGAGCTTAATGACCACTATGATTACCCTTTGAACCATATCGTGGCATCCCTGACAAGTACCTATTTCAACGATTTTTGGAGAGGCACTGCAACTGTTGTCGGAATAATTGTCCTCGGTTTCACTTTCTGGGGTTTCCTTCGGCCCTTTGTCATGAAGGATTGAAGCATTTGGGGTTATTGTTTGTTGGAGTGTTTTGCTTTTAGTTGCAATGGATAGTATCTAAACTTTCTAGTCCTATTTGACTTGTGATATAAATCCTCACCATCTTCAGAGGTTTTACCAATTATTTCCATTTTGTGTGCTACATATTGTTTAAGGCTTTCAACATATGTGGAGAGTGTGTACTTCAGTACATAAAGTTCTATGATGTATTATATATTATGATTGAGATTGTAATTGAGCCTAATATTGAATGTTCAAGTTAGCTTGATTCATTCAATTTTATTTTGAGGTTGAGTCGAACTTGAACTTATTATTGAGCGAGCTTATTGTTTAAACTCGATTAATTTTTTTTTTAAAGAGACTTGAGCTTATTTAAAATTTACTCAATTAACTTATTTATTTTTTATATTAAGTAAATATCTTTATTGTTTATACTTTTTCATAAATCCATACTAACCACTACTTGTTTCCTTATTGTAAAGATTTTATCATTTAAGTTAATTAATTAAATTATTTTTTTATAGATAATAAAAATTAAATTTGCCAAGCTTATATTAGTTATAAGTCATATATTCTTACCATGGACAAGACTACTTTTATTATATCTTGTAACCTTTTCTACAACCTTAAACAATCAATGTTGATTTTATATAAGTATGTTCTATATTCATAAATTATCCATACCTATATACATACATAGACACCCGCATACATATACACATGCATCCAGATGTGGGTGAGCGGCCCTAGGAATAGGTGAAAAATCCCTTACAGCAGATACATTATGGCGTTTCCATTTTAAAGGTGCTACCTCGAGATTCTTTGTGGTAAGTTCCGATCTCAATTCTGTGCGATTCTCAATATCTCTAAATGTTATTGGCGGTTTATACCCTGGAACATAGGGTCCATATTCCTTGGGCCATTCGCGTACGGGTTTCTCAACTCCATGATGGTCAATCATTTGCTTGATCAGCAAAGCTCGGTGACTGGGATAAAGAATAAAATAAGCACGGTTCTAAACTATCACAATCAAGGTAAGCTATTTACTTAGCCTACACCACAATCAAACATCCTACTAACTTCATACCTATGCTTTGTCCTATTCAAGATTTAAGCCTATTGGGTTACTCCTAGTCTCATATTAATTATGTGATTAGTCAAGCTAATGCTCTGATACCATGTGTAACGCCCCAAGAATTTAACTAACTTGTAATTAAATTTATGGTTCGCCTCCCAGCCTTAATTATCAAATTAAAATTTAGGGATACCTCTATTCTCCTTGTGAAAGGAGAAAATGTAAATCACTGGCTTGTAATCACCTTATACACAAGATTAACCATGGAAAGAGGTTAACCCGGAGTATAATGTTCATAGGTCGTTCAAAAAATTAACTGGTAATTGCCTAAATTCTCAAATTTAAACATTTATCAAAATAATCAGCGGAATAATTGATTTGAGTGCAAAATAAATAATTTTAACATCAATAGATATGGACACAAAGCTTTACATCTATAAAATCAAACCTCAATACAATAACTGCTGTCCTGATACCATAACCTTAGTGCGGATTTTAATTGATCAAACTCTTGAGGGTTTTGAAAAATATCGAAGCATTTTACAAAAATGAAGTAACTGAGTAAGTCGGCTAACTTAATAAACAAGTTATTTTAAAAGATGTAAGGTATAAAATTAAAGAACATGTAGTTATGAATTATACATGATATTTTTACAAATAGCGGGTTTAATATCCAGTATTATGCCCTTAAGCAAAAATGGTGTTTAATTGTAAAAGAGTGAACATAATCTCGGCAATTAAACACTTAGTCTCATATGCAAGAAATATCTTTTACTATATAATTAGTCATATATTAACAATATGGTCTATCTAAGACATTACCCCCTCTCCATAAGGTTAGCATGTCCAAAAGGACATCTGCTACAATTTCGGTGCTACATTGCATGAACATACCGTTTTATACGTAGTTCGACTGAGTCCCACCTCAAGTGGCCCACACTGACTACCTAAGCCGTAACAGGTGACTCACTCAAT
>FXXK01002926.1:3216-15661 GCA_900184695.1 Betula pendula
GAAGCCGATGACAACAACACCACCCACAACAGCGATTGGGGACAAGCAATTTAGCCACAACTCAGCGTACTCATTGAGCTTTCATATTGGGAAAACATTTTAGACCTTAATGTGATTCTCATATCTTTAATGGTCTGTAAAGTAACCAGCATCTTTCTAGCTTTTTGAGTATCACCAATAGTAAAAAGATATTCCTACTACAAAAGAGAGTAGTTTATATATATATATATATATATAGATAGATAGATAAAATAAAGTTTCGTGGGAGTGAATGGGTAAAGTATAGTTTTTCAATCTTGGGGGTATTGGGAGCGTGCGGTAAAGGCGCCAGAGAAGAGAGGTACGAGATCATAGTCGAACACAAAACCCCTCCTAAATTTCTAACCAATACAACCAAACAAACCCCTCTCTTCCTAAGATGAAATGCCCACATGGCCCTCAAGAGGTGGGAAGATAAAGAGAGAGAGAGAGAGAAAGAGAGACCAAAGATCAACGGTAATAGCAATCGCCTTCTGCTTCAACTCCTCTCTCTCTTCTCTATGCTTTTCCCAATCCCAACATTCTATTATCCTCCTCCTTATCACCCCTCCTCCACCTTCATTGTGTGACTAGAGAAATATAGTAGCGCCTTGTGGATTTGAGATAATTCGTCTTTGTGACTTATATAAAAGTTGAGGTGTTACATCTCTCGTGTGGAGGAATAGAGCCTACAAGACCCATGTAAGAAAGGTTCAAGGCAATGATTCCACGATGACCGGAACCAAAAGTTACATCCACCTAGATACAAACGAAGGTGCTGGTGGACCAGTTGTTTGTCAAAACATTACGAGGATCTTAAGCAATTTGAGCCTTTTAGGTAAGAAGAGCAACTTGATAAGTGGCAATGTTGGTAACAATTGCGATATTAAGTAGGCTTGCCATGTAAAATTGTACCTAAAGAACTGCCACACAAATGGGAAATAGGAAACAAGTTCTCTCCATGAGTAGTGTATGTTGGTTGAGGTAATTGGGGTTAGTAACTTCAAGTGAGATTGATAAATAAGGAGATCCCAGCATCAAAAAATTTTTTTAAAAAAAAAGAAAAGAAGGAATTTAGGGAAAAAGAGGTTGGGGTTGTTTCGGCATTGATGTCATTGACTTGTAGAGAAAGGAAGGGGAAAAAAAGGAAAACAAAATTCATTGAAAATTGTTCACTACAAAAAATAAGAAATGTCATCACTAAAAGTAAAAAAATCGTCATACTGACTTTCCGTAATGACAAGTCGTCGCTAATAATGTCGGTGCAAAATAATGCTCTGTCGTTATTGCTCAACAGCGACGACAACAAAGTCGTTGCTACTAATGACCTATTAGGGCCGTTGCTAATAGCTTCAGAACACAAAATGATATATCGTTGCTGATAATAAGTTATCATTGATAATATATTGTATCATCACTAATAATTAGTTAATAGCGACTGCGGATAATATGGTATTAGCGATGACATATTGTGTCGTTGCAGATAATGTTAAGTGTCATCGTGAATACTTCAAAACCCAAAACAAGTTGTCGCTAAAGATAATGTTGCTTGACCCTAAACTAATGATGCCGAAGGTAATATGAAACATTTTTTTATTTGATCGCTTGGAAACAACTACTTAAAAAAGGAAGTAAATACATTCGTGCAAAAAACAATAAAAACCAAAAAAAAAAGAAAAAAACAAAAAAAAAAAGAACGAAAAAGTCTAAAAATAGAAGAAAGTTGAAAGACCTACAAAGATGAATCGGCATAAAGCAACATCTACTCTCCAGCAACTAACATATTGAAAACCCACCCATCTTTTTGGCTATTTCTTTGATGTAGTAAATCCCTTTTCCCCCTTCCCTTGTATTTGCTTAAGAAAATAAAAATAACTACATTTTATTCGATATATTATCATTAAAAAAATAATTTTGAATTTTTTATTTTATTAATGAAAGATAATAAAATAAATAATTTTCATGAACTACCTTTTATAATTAATTCATCTTTTTAATTATTTGTTTCACGTTTACCAATGATGCCATTGAACCTACAACATCCACACAATAAAAGTTTTAAATTACCATCAAATCAAGCTGCGTTTTAGAATTATTTGTTTTTTTCTCAAAGTGATATTGAAACAAGTCTCTCTTAATTAATGTTTTGGTAAGTCTCGCAAAATTCAACAACAAATTCGTGATGTTCACTCGATATAGTTGGGTTTGTTAAAAAGGAGGAAGAGAAAGTGAGGTTAAATATCTAAAACTAATTGGCTTATAAAAACAGAGAGCGACCTTATGATACAAACAATAGAGAGCAATGACTCTTCTTCTTTTATTTTGTCCTTTGATCTTGAATGTCTTTCTAATGGGTGGCCTACTAAAGTGGGAGGGGAGGCCCCAAGATCCCATTTCTTCTATTTCATTTTTTTTTTGTTAAAGTATTTTCCATCAAGATCTCTCCCTTCTCTTTGCTTACAACCTCCTCTTATCACTCTTACGAGATAAATAATGTACAATAATCCTTGTAGCACAATGTTGATCCCATCTTTATATTAATCCTTAAATTAGTCAACATAATCATTGCCAAATCTAATAACCTCCGAGAATACACAACAATGAATCCAACCCAAATTAATTTGGCTTACGAGTAAGAAACTTGAATAGATGTGGTTTTTTAACAAATAAGTAACATAGCCCAATTTCGTGTATCCAATTCTAGCAACGTTCACTGTTAGTATTGTAGACTAATATTCACCAATGCGCACTTAAAAATAAAATAAAAATATTCACCAACATGTGCAACCCCATCTTCCGACCCAACGGGTCATTTACACCCCAAAAACAATAGACACAATTAGATTAATTACTATCCATTAGAATTTTCTTTTTTACTAGAATTGCTTAAATCGTTGGATGCTTCTCACAAATTATTCTGTACATTCAATTGAAAGATAATGCATGCGGGGAAATAAAAGTCAAACATGTTGAGTCAATGATGTCATCCATATAATCAATCAACTGAAGTAGGAGTAAACATACCTTCAAAGCTGTTGTTGTGAAGGTTTAATGTTGTGAGCATGGTTAAGTTCCCAATTTCCAGAGGTACTCTTCCTATAAAATTATCAGCCTACAACAATAAATATTGAAGTTTTTTGCACTAGAACAAAACGGATAGAAAAGTATCTATAAAACGGTTACCATTTAGAAACAAATATTGAAGTTTCCTAAGTGACTAAAGACTATAAAGAATATTAAATGTTGTGGGTGCACGTGTGTGTTGTGTGCAACATTGAGGAAAAATTAACAATGTGAATAGTTAATATACGTTTTGGGACCTAATTCCATTAGCTTGAGCTTTTGAGTAACTTTTTAGCCTAAGTTTTGTATTAGTACTGAAACTTCTCTTCTTTGTGTACTATCGCCGTTCAAACTAAACAAAGAAATTATGAAAGAAAGACACAAATATTAAGATGGTTTGGTCTATGATATACGTCCGTATGTGAAAGCTGTATAGGCTACATGTTTTTTTATATCATTGGATTTGAGTACAAGACTCTATTTATTGAATTCATAGATATTTGGATACAAACAAATTTCTTAAATTAAGATAACTAAATCCCTTAATTTATGATAATCAAATCATCTAAATCCCTTAATTTAGGCTAGTCAAATCATCAAGGATTTCTATCCTTATCATGCTCCCACAAGATGAACAGTCGGTTAGAGACCATTGATCTTGAACATCAAATGGCTACTAAATGGCTACTATGATCAGAACTTAAGCTTTGGCGACTTTAGCTGGCATCAGTTACTATGGCCGGAATACGTGCATCGGCGACATTGGCGCCTTTGGCCAGCGTCGGCTACTATGGCTAGAATTTGCCCAACTATGGGCCTGAATGAGCGACATCGGTCAAATAGCGGAAACTTGGCCTTTTTCTTTTTTCAATTTCTTCCTTTCTTCAACCTATATATATATATATCTCTTTTTTTTCTTTTTTCTTTTTTTTTCCTCTCTCTCTCTCTCTTTATGGCCGAGAGGACAATGGCCACAGCCGTTGAAGTGGAAATGGAGGCAAGGATCACGTGGTGCAGAGTGTAGACAAGTGGCGCAGCTGGGGGATGCGGCGATGCGCCAACAGCCCAGGGTCAAGGACGGCTGGACAAGGCGTGACGTTGCTAAATGCTGTGGACCTACCGTGAAGGACTTGGAAACAGACATGGAAGGCAAAATGTGCAATGCCGTCTTCCAATGCAACCGGTCATTTACACCATAGTAGCAATAGACAATTAAATTACTATCCATTAGAATTTTCTTTTTTCCTGCTTAAATCTTTTGTTTCCTTGTATGCTCTGGACAAATTGTTTTTGTACTTTCAATTGAAAGATACCATCCATATACTCTACCAATTAAAGCAGGGCTAAACATACTTTAAAAATTGTTTTCCTGAAGGTATAATTCTAAGATCATGATTAACTTCCCAATTTCTTACGATACATTTCCAGGAAATCATTCGTTTGCAATGATAAAAATTGCAATAGTTTGCACTTGAACAAAGTGGATGTGATAGTGCCTATAAAACGGTTACCAATTAATTAAAATCAAATATTGAAGTTTAATCTAAAAAGGGCTAAAGAAAACTAGTAAACAAACCTTCGAAGTTGTTATTGTAAAGGTACAAGTTGGTAAGCATGGTCAAGTTTCCAATTTCCAGCGTTACTCTTCCTTGTGAAATTATTAGCCCACAACAATAAATATTGCAATTTACTTAAAGAAAAGTAGTTCCCAACTTTTTGAAATGAATCCAACCAAGATTAATTTGGATGACGGGTAAGAAACTTGAAGAGATGTCGTTTTTTAACAAAGGGTTACAGAGTTCGTTTGGTGCCAAAAAAAAAAGGGGGTGTGGTTTGATTAATGGGTTGGGTTAGAGGACAAGGTCCACTTTAAGAGGAGATGAATGTTACGACCCTTTCTAAAGAAGGAATAATATTTGTCATGTCAACTAGTATAAGTCAACTCTAGTCATATTTGGTATGTAATATTAGGAGTAAGGGTTAAATAGAGTTTTGCAGTTCAAAGAAACCTCTTTGAGGTGCAAAGAAAATCTCAGGTAGATAGGGTGGAAAAGATGGAAAACAAAAGGCAAAGGAATTGGTATAAGTCAACTCCTAGGTGAACTAACGTGAGTAGCTTGAGATTGATTATTATTCTCATTATCCTTAACAAAGGGGACGTGAAGCAAGAAGAGCCCATGATCTTTGCGTTGCCTTTGTTTAAGTTCGATAAAACAGGGGAGAACAGAGCATAATTTTGTTTCACGAGAAAGAACAAAGAGAAAGTTGCAGAGGTGCATACAAAACAGGGGAGAACAGAGCATAATTTTGTTTCACGAGAAAGAACAAAGAGAAAGTTGCAGAGGTGCATACAAAACAGGGGAGAACAGAGCATAATAAATATTGTGACTTACTTTCCTTTTTATTGGGTGGCAGCCACCACGAAAAATTCAAACATAAACCAAGGAAAGGTTCAAGCAAGATAACAAAGAAGCTTTAAAAGTGAACAACTAGTCTTCTTCCATTTAAAGGACCACCCAGGTTCGTTTGTATATATTGCAATCACCACTAAAACAATAAAACGAGCTCTCAATCTTTTTCCATGATGAAGTTAAGCATACTGCCTTAGACTCATACTTTCTTTTTTTCATCCTTCAACTCTGCTACTAAAGAACCAAACACTAATTAAATGGATGTTTTCTCTCACCTCAGAGTGGGAGTCTTCGTACACTGCACTTTTCGGACAAGGAGCTTCAGCTGGCATCTAGGAACCCAATGAAACGCGCGGGGAGAAAGAAGTTCAACGAGACGAGGCACCCGGTGGACCGGGGACTAAGGGCAAAATAGGGAATAATTCATCAAAAGGCTTGTGATGCGCACGTGATGTGTGGACTGTCTGAGGGTTTTGGTAAGTACATAGTAGTCTGTTTGAGGTAGTCTGATGGTAAAAGTGTCTGTTGGGTGGTAGTTCCTCGAAGAAAAATGTAATTTTGAGATGTGCCCCAAGATTACTCTCCTTTTTTTAGTTTTTTTCTTTTTTGTTAGTTTTTTGTTGTCCATCAAGATCAACTATCCTTTTCCATTGCTATTGTGGAGAACAATGAGACCATCACAAGAGAGCTTTTATGATAAGTCAATTGATCGGTTATTTTCTTGAGCCTAGTCACAGCATATCCCAATTTGACATGTTCCCGTGATCAATGGGTAAATTGGCGTCCATCAGCCTGCTTTGTCCATGTATACATGTTCCCGTGAATTTGTGATCATATATAATTCCATTTCATAAACATTACCTCTTGTACATATTGTTCGTTCTCTCCCGACAATTTATAGTCATCATTAACTTCGTCAACATATATAATCATTGGTAAACTTAAATCTAATAACCTCAAAGAATACAGAACAAGGTGAATTTAACAAAAAACAAAAAAACAAAAGGCTTTGCATCATAATAAATTATAGTAAAGGTCATCATTGCTACTGTAGACTCATTTTCACCAACATGTGCAATCATGTCTTCCGACACTCTAGCAGCAAGCAACAAACAATTAGATTACTATCGAGTAGAATTTTCTTTTTTTTTCCATAATTGCTTAAATTCTTTTGTTTCTTTGTACACTCAAGACAAATTATTTTGTACTTTTAATTGAAAGCTAACCCATCAATGGCAATAAATAGGCAAATATGTTAAGTTAATGAAATCATCCATATAATCAATCAATTAAAGCAAGTGTATACATACCTTCAAAGTTGTTGTTGCAAAGGTATAATTCTGTGAGCACGATCAAGTTCCCAATTTTCGAATGTATACTTCCATTGAAATCATTATTCGCCAATGATAAATATTGCAATTGTTTGCACTTAAACAAAGTGGATGTAAGTTGTCCATAAAACTGATTAAAAGATATTCGAAGCCATTGTAAGTTGGGAAGATTGTCAAATATATCCATAGGAAAAGGACCAGAAAACTTATTAGATCTTAGATCAATGACTTTCAGTGATGGCATGTTGGAAATAATTGAAGGCATTGGACCAGAAAGCATGTTGTCCCTGAGATCAATTTCTTGCAAGTTGTATAGGTTGAAGATGGAGGATGGAATGGAGCCTGAAAGTTGGTTATAACTAAGATTTATTATTTCCAATGTAGATATGTTAGATAGAGATGGTGGAATACCTCCTATGAAACTGTTACCATACAGAGACAAATTTTGAAGTTTGGATAACAACCCCATCCATGACGGGATTCCTCCGCTGAAGTCATTAAATCCAAGGGATAAGTGTTGCAACTGGTAAAGATTAGCCAACTCGTTGGGCAAAAAGCCATGAAAACTATTGTTTTCAATGCTTAGACTAATAAGAAATGAAATGTTTCCCATATGTGGAGGAATGGTGCCTACAAGATCCATGTAAGAAAGGTTCAATGCAATGACTCGACGATAGCTGAAACCACAAGTAATACCAATCCAATTGCAAATAGAGGAGCCGGTGGACCAGTTGTTTGTCAAAACATTGTGAGGGTCATAAGAAATTTGTGCCTTTAAGGCAAGAAGAGCAGATTGATCGGTGATAATGCTGGGAAGAGGTGCAATAACTAGAATTGTCATGTGTACCATGAAAAGTACCAGACAAAGGGGAAATAGGAAACAAGTTCTCTCCATTAGTAGTGTTTGTTGGTCGATGTATTGGGGATTTGTGCGAGTTCAAGTGAGATGGATATATAAATAGATAGCTGCATCAAAAAAGTGAAGAGGAAAAAATATACGGGCTTTGGAAAAAAGAGGGAGGAGTAGTTTGGGAGTTGATGTCATTAACTTTTAGAGAAAGGAAGGGAAAAATAATAATAATAATAATTGAAAAGTAATATTGACTTGTCATTGTACCAATCCTTGGTTGTCTTGACCTCAAAAATTGAGTCCAAAGAAAAATGTTCCTTGGCCCTAAACTGATGGAGCAGAATGTAATATGAAATTTTTTTTTTTTTTTCTTTTTTCTTTTCTGATTGCATGGTAACAACTATTTAAAAGCGAAGTAAAAGTACCCCTGCACCAACAAAGAAAAAAAAAATAAAGTTGAAAGATCTACAAGTAATTACATCTTATTTTCGAAATAGTATCATAAAAAGTTTTAGCCTTTTTTCTTATCGTTAATGTAAGATATAATTAAATTAATACTTTTCATGAACGACTACCTTTTATAATTGCTTTGAAATTACCATCAAATCAAGCTGGGTTTTAGAAATGTTTGTTTTTCTCAAAGTGATCTTGAAAAAGTCTCTCTTGATTAATGTTTGGTGAATCTCGCAAAATTCAACAAAGTAAATTAAAACTTCTCCATTTAATCAGTGATAATTTGAGCAATTATTAACTAAAGTCTAGTACTAGATATTTCTAAGAGGGGATAGAGTAAACAGTTTTGTCAGTTAATCAGTGGCATTTGATCTGAAATTACATATAACAAAATAAAAGTTATATATTTATTTCTCTTCTTTTCTCTCACGATCACCATAAAAAGAAACTTTTTTTTGAAAAAAAAAAAGAACAATAACCCGAGCCACCAACGTGTACAACCATATCTTCATCTAGCAAGACTATACATGGCTTAAGAACACCATGCACAATGGTGGAGAATAGCTAGCCATGTTAATGGTGATGTCCAATCTTTCATGGATGTGAGAATCCGACTACTTTCCAAACTCCCATTAGACATGTATTCTAGCACCAAATAGTACTGATCACTTTGACAAGATTTTGATGACAAATTTCACGCATTTCTTGGGTTTCTTCCTTGAAACTTCTGAGTGATCCTTGATATTGCTAACTAAAGACCTCGACACTTGACAGCAACAGTCAAATGTCATTTTTATATCTCTTTTGTGTTACTTTAAAAATGATGTGGATTTTAAAATTATCATTGAATTTATGACAGATTATTATTCGATTTTGATCCAACGGTAATTTTAAAAACCACATCATTTTTGGAGTGACACAAGATGATATAGGACTCTACAGTAGTCTCGATCGCCAATCCGAGACACACGCTCCAAGAGGCATTTCTCGAGAGTCTTTAAGAAACGATTTCCGAGAATGTAATTCTGAAAATCTATTCCAAAGGGCAGTCCCCAAGAGTTCGTTCGAGAGAGCCTTCCGAGCGTCTTTCCCAAGAAGCGGCTCCCGAGAGTTCATCCTAAGAGACCAAGAAGGAAGATTCTAGAAGATCATCATAGCTGGCACATTAATGATAATCACGTGACTGCAAGCTGGAGTGTTGGAGATTTTATTTGTTTCTTTCTAGGATCGTATTTATTTCATTTTCTAAGATTGTAATTATTTTCTTTCTTACTAGGATTATGTTTACTTATTTTACTAGAATTAGGTTTACTTGCTCTTCAAGTTTTCTATTAGTATTTATATGTGAGTTTGTAATGTAAACTTCAACAATTGAATTATTATTAAATTAGAGAATTTTCTCAAACACTCTGCGGGGTTTTGTTACTTTAAGTTTTATGGCTGACGCTTCTGATTTTGTTACCAAGTCTTCTGCTACGTCACAAGAACACAAAAATAACATTTAATATTACTTCTACATTTGTGAATATGTGGTATCCATCGCTGAAGCCCCCAAGCCTCCAACATGGTTCCACCCTTGTATCCATGGCTAAATTCAAGATAGACAATATCCAATTGCCTTGTGGCATAACATATACCCTCTCTTTGTAGTAAAGATTAACATAGTACAATATTTTGTTATTAAAAAAAAAAAAAGGAGCTATGTTTTCTTTTCTTATATTTTCCTTTACAAACCTTTGAACCTTTTATTTTGGGATTGGAAAACACACAATAACCGCCAACCCAAAGATGCTTAGATAATCTATAAAAAGAAAAAAATGCTTAGATTAAAAGAAACCACAAAGGCAAAAGCCTTTTTGTTGCCTACCAATAAAAGAAAAAGGAAAAGGAAAAAAAAAAGTGAATCAAACAAGAAAGGAAGAAATATTACAAAGAAATTTCATTGACATTGGCTTAGGAAAAGAGAGATAACAATCAAGAAAGAGAGAGCCCTTTCATGGCCTTAAAAAAGCTCAAAACCAGGACATGTCACCTGATAATAAAAGCCACTTTATGGCCTACCAATAAAGAAGAAAAACGAAAAGAAACAAAAAGTGAAGAAAGAAGAATGGAAGAAATATTACAAAGTAACAATCAAGAAAGAGAGTGCCCTTTCATGGGCCTAAAAAAAAAAGCTAAACAAGACATGTCACCTGATAATAAAAGCCGCTTTATGGCCTATCAATAAAGAAAGAAAAACAAAAAGAAACAAAAGTGAATGAAACAAGAATGGAAGAAATATTACAAACTAAATTGTTATGGATATTGGCTTGGAACAAAGAGTGTTAAGAATCAAGAAAGAGAGAGCCCTTTTATGGCCTAAGAAAAAAGCTAAACAACACATGACACCTGATAATAAAAGCCACTTTATGGCCTACCAATAAAGAAAGAAAAACGAAAAGAAACAAAAAGTGAATGAAATAAGAATAGAAGAAATATTACAAAGTAATTTCATGGACATTTGCTTGGAAAAAGAGTGATAAGAATCAAGAAAGAGAGAGCCCTTTCATGGCCTACCAGGCAACCCCTTAAATGAGCAATGTTTCTTGTTTCTTGTCTTTTCCATCCCAACCTTTGGACTTTTTGTTTTGGGATCGCAAAACATACAATAAGTACCAACCCAAAGATGCTTAGATAATCTATAAAAGTAAAATAAAATGCTTCGATAAAAGGAAGGTAAAAATTATATCTAGCTCCGAAGTTTTCATTCTATTTGGATTTAGTCATTATATTTTTAATTTGAGGAATAAAATTCTTAAATTTTGCCTAAGTTTCAAATAGGTCCTCCAATTACTTTACCGTCAAAGTTAATGGTTTGTCATCTGCCTAATGTGTTTCTTGACACATCAGCGTTCAAGTCATCACCCTAATATCAATGCCATGTCAACAAGTGTCATGTTTTCCATAGAAAAAAAACAAAAAAACAAAAAACAAAACAAAAACAAAAGACCAACTTGTACTGGGCTCGGTACCAATCAGTTTAACCTCCTTTGGCGTGAAACAATGGTGAATGAGATGATAATATTTTCGGTGAGGTCAACTCGTTTGTGCCCCCAATATTTCACTCTGATTTTAATGCTTAGGAAGATGTTGATGGCTTGAGGTAAGGCATCAACAAGTTGAATAGAAAAGAGAAAAATGATTCCTTAAATTGATTGCTTTTCACTTCTCGTTACTTGAAAAGAGTTCAATTAACCACAAACACTTCAAAAGATAGGAATTTGTTGTGATTCATAGTGAGAGTTGAATAAAGCCTAGAATTTCAAGAACACAGATGAGTTTTCAACAAGAACAAACCCTAAACACTAAAAAATTGACAATCTGGCTCATAATGCAACAATTAATGAACCAATTGATCAATAATGTCCTTAACCTGAGTCCACAACTCCAATCTACCATTGATGACCCAAATTGTGATTGCTTACTTTTTAAAAAGACTTTCATACTAACCAAGCGTTTCTCTTTGTTTTTTTTTTTTTTTTCCTACGGATGACATGTCACTTCTGACATGACATTAATATTAGGGCGTTGATGTAAACACTGACATGTCAAATGAGGAATATGTGACAGATAAAATATTAACTTTGATGAAAAAATAATAAAGAGACTTATTAAAATTTGAACAAAATTTAAAGACTGTATTCTTGAATTAGAAACAAAATACTAAATTCAGGTAAGATAAAAACATGAAGACTAAATATAATTTTGCGATAAAAAAACCACCAAACAAAGGCAAAGGTCGGTATCAAAAAGCTAAACAGGACATATCATATGATAATAAAGCCGGTTTATTGCCTACCAATAAAGAAAAAAAAATGGAAAAGGAAAAAACAAATGAGTCAAACGAGAAACAAATAGAGTATTACAAAGTAATCGCATCCACATTGCTTTGGAAAAAGAGAGATAACAATCAATATTGATAATAAAGCCGTTTCATGGCCTACCGCGCAACCACCTAAAGCATTTTCATGGCCTACCACCTAAAGAAAAAAGAAGGGGAAAAAAAGAGTTCATCAAACAAGCAGAAAAAGATCAGTGCACTTAACAAAAATCTATTAAGTGGTGATTTAACAAAAATCTCATCTTTTAAAATTCTTTTCATATCTTGTCACAACAGTAGTGGTTGTAAGGAGTATTACTAATTAATATGATTCTTACCTGCTTTTTAGGTTTAACAAGCAAATTTTGGTTAGTGATTAATTAATCTTAAGACATAACTTACTCTATATCCAAGATTATTTGGTTTATTTAGTTTTTAAAGAATTGTTAGTTTCTTTAGG
>FXXK01002927.1:4580-30937 GCA_900184695.1 Betula pendula
AAGAAGCAAGGATAAGTTTGGTTGTTTGAACGCCACAAGATTAACTTGATAAGTTCAAAAAGTTCTTTCAAGAACAAAGAGGAACACAAGACCCCAACAAGCATAATAATTTTCTGAAAAAAAAAAAAAAAAACAGTCTATCCCTTCAAAATTCGTAACGCCCCTATATATACTTGGAACAACCCTCCAAGAATAGGCAAATTTGTAACTATAGCTTTAAAAGCAACACAATCATCAACATAAACAAGTCCCTAGGTTTTTTAGGTCTTTTGCACTTCTAAAGGCAGCCACAAATGACTAAAGACTAAATTCAATGTATTTAACATACCCAGCCAAGACCAAGTACATTCCCCTATTTAATATCCTTGAAACTCAACAATTCACACCCTTTAATGGTCAAACCATGCTGGTCACGTTTTTGCATGATAATTGGCTTCTTCAATTGCTTTGATGACATGGACTAAGCCCTGATTATTATTTGAGCCCATCTTGGTCTTTTTAGAATCGGCCCACTTCTCTTGGATTAGTCCATTTAGTGTTTCCTTGAAACGTTTAGCTCTAAGTCTTGTAATTGGGCCACTAGGAAGTGACAAACGGTCTTGTGCAAATTCAGCTCCATTCCCATGTGTATGATCAGCATGTCCAGCTCCTTGGTTTGCATCATTCTCCCCCTCTTGAGAAGGATTTGTCCTCNTAGCTATGCAATCCAATCCTCTAGAATAGATCCAAAATATTTCTTGCCAATTCTTATCCTTGACCGGATCCTTCTAGAACTTGAATCAAGGTGACGATTCTTTGTTGCCCACGTGGATCATGCTCAATGGGCCTCCACAAATTTGCTTGAGCCCATAACTCTTGAATGAGTCCGTTGAGTACATCCTTGAACTTCTTTGCTCGTGCTCTCGTAACCGACCCAATTGGTACTTGAACGAGATCCTTCGAAGCAGTGCCTTGATCTCCATCACTTCTTGCGTCCCTTGTTGGCTTGATGGACATATTGTTCAGTCCTCCTTTCAATGTTCAGCCGTGCCTTTTCATGAATCATCTTTACAAATTCTGCCTTCTTTTTGCCATCTAAGTTGACACGTTCACTCAAAGGTAAAGGAGTTAAACCCAAAGGTGACAATGGGTTAAAGCCATAAACAATTTCAAATGGTGAAAACTTAGTTGCAGAATGTATACTTCTATTGTAAGCAAATTCAACATGTGGCACACAATCTTCCCATGTCTTCAAGTTCTTTTTAATGATAGCACGCAACAAAGAAGACAAAGTTCTATTTACTACTTCAGTTTGACCATCCATTTGTGGATGACAAGCAATAGAAAACAACAACTTGGTACCCAACTTTCCCCACAAAGTCTTCCAAAAGTAACTCAAGAACTTTGCATCCCTATCAGAAACAATGGTCCTAGGCATGCCATGTAACCTAACAATTTCTTTGAAGAACAAATCAGCTATATGTGATGCATCATCGGTTTTATGACATGCAATGAAGTGTGCCATCTTGGAAAATCTATCTACCACCACAAAAACTGAATCTCTCCCCCTCTTAGTCTTAGGTAAACCCAAAACAAAATCCATAGAAATATCAGTCCAAGGTTCGTTAGGAATTGGCAAAGGGGTGTACAAACCATGAGGTTTCAACTTAGACTTAGCATGTTTACATGTGATACACCTCTCACAGATTCTTTACACATCACGTTTCATATGAGGCCAAAAAAAATGATCATGCAAAATTCCTAAAGTCTTAGCTACACCAAAATGACCCATCAAACCACCACCATGAGCTTCTCTCACAAGCAATTCACGCAAAGAACACATAGGCACACACAGTTTACTTTCCCGAAACGAAAATCCATCATGCCTATAAAACTTGCCAAACGCCACTTTTTCACATGCATTGAACACATCACCAAAATCAGAATCTTGTGCATACAAATCCTTAATGTATTCAAAGCCAAGCAATTTTGTATCTAAAATGGAAAGTAAAGCATACCTTCGGGATAATGCATCAGCCACCACATTTTCTTTACCTTGCTTGTATCTGATCACATAAAGAAATGTTTCAATGAATTCCACCCACTTGGCATGGTGTTTGTTCAACCTTTGCTGTCCTTTCAAATGCTTCGAAGATTCATGATCTGTGTGAATCACAAATTCCTTTGGCCATAGATAGTGCTACCAATTTTCCAAAGCCCTTACCAAGGCATACATCTCCTTATCATAAGTGGGGTACTTTAAGGCTGCCCCACTCAACTTTTCACTGAAATAAGCAACTGGACGGCCTTCTTGCATCAAAACAGCTCCAATACCTATTCCTAAAGCATCACACTCAATTTCAAAAGTTTTAGCAAAGTTAGGTAAAACAAGCAAATGTGCATTAGTTAACTTTTCTTTGATCAGATTAAATGCCTTTTCTTGTTCTTTCCCCTACATAAACGGCACATTTTTCTTGATGGCTTCAGTAAGAGGGGCGGATGATGAAACCCGATAACAATGATGGTTTGAACCCCAAGATCGTGTAGACAAGATTTGTTGAGCCTTGACCCGTCACCTAACTAGATGAGAAACCAAGACTACGAAGGATTGAACGCCACACCAAGAAACCTAAGAACTCTCAAGAATCAAGGTGATAAGTTTGGTTGTTTGAACGCCACAAGATTAACTTGATAAGTTCAAAAAGTTCTTTCAAGAACAAGAGGAACACAAGACCTCACAAGCATAATAATTTTCTGAAAAAACATTCTATCCCTTCAAAATTCGTAATGCCCTATATATACTTGGAACAACCCTCCAAAATAGGCAAATTCATAACTATAGCTTTAAAAGCAACACAAACATCAACATAAAAAGTCCCTAGGTTTTTAGGTCTTTTGCACCTCTAAAGGCAGCCACAAATGACTAAAGACTAAATTCAATGTATTAACATACCCAGCCAAGACCAAGTACATTCCCCTATTTAATATCCTTGAAACTCAACAATTCATACCTTTAATGCTCAAACCATGATGGTCACGTTTTTGCATGCTAATTGGCTTCTTCAATTGCTTTGATGACATGGACTAAGCCTGATTATTATTTGAGCCCATCTTGGTCGTTTTAGAATCAGCCCACTTCTCTTGGATTAGTCCATTTAGTGTTTCCTTGAAACGTTTAGCTCTAAGTCTTGTAATTGGGCCACTAGGAAGTGACAAACGGTCTTGTGCAAATTCAGCTCCATTCCCATGTGTATGATCTTTGATCAGGCAATGTCAGTCTCCTTCGTTTGCTCATTTTCTCCCCCTCTTTGAGAAAGGGATTGTCCTCAAATCATCACCTACTTTCAAAAGGAGATAAATCAGCAAACATTAAAGCTTGCACTGACACCTTATATCTCACCTGGTAAGTCAAGCTTGTAGGCATTATCATTGATGCGCTCCACTACTTGAAATGGTGTCACCTTCGAGGTAGGAGTTTTAAACGCGTTTCTCCGGAAAACGGTCTTTCCTTAAGTGCAACCAAACCCAATCTCCTGGTTCAAACACTACCTTTTGGTCGTCCCTTGTTGTGCTTGATGGACATATATTTTCAGCCCTCCTTTCAATGTTCAGACGTAGCCATATTATCATGACACATACAATATATACAAATACAGCTATCATTATATTAGCATAAAATATAAGAAAAAGATTCAACAAAAAATAATACAAGAGTAAAAGGAGATATAAAATCACAAAGGATGAAACACAAGAGGATTAAAAAGCATAAAACATCATAGGAGAGAAAACTAGATAATGCAGATGATATACATACATATAGATACAAGAACAAAATAATAAACACAAAATAGAGAGAACACACAATCATATCACCAACTGATCTTCACGTAAGACTTATATAATAAATGCAATACGACCAGCAAACAACACAAGAAAGACAAAGATCATATTTACTACTTCAGTTTGGACCATTCCATTTGTGGATGACAAGCAATAGAAAACAACAACTTGGTACCCAACTTTCCCCACAAAGTCTTCCAAAAGTACTCAAGAACTTTGCATCCCTATCAGAACAATGGTCTAGGCATGCCATGTAACCTAACAATTTCTTTGAAGAACAAATCAGCTATATGTGATGCATCATCGGTTTTATGACATCCAATGAAGTGTGCTATCTTGGAAAATCTATCTACCACCACAAAAACTGAATCTCTCCCCCTCTTAGTCCAAGGTTTTATATTGCATGTTAGGGAGCTTAAATTATCTCACATTTAGATGATTAGGTGGGTGGTTTGAGTGTAACTAAGATGCTTTATTATTTCCTTTGAAAAGTACTTTCATGAAGAGTAGTTGTAAGGGTTGACAACGTTTGCACTCTCAAATTATACTTATGTCAAAAGATCCATGCTAGATGTAGTTCATTTGTAGTATGAGGATTGGATGAAGTCAAATCCTTAAACTCTCCCTACTCCCTTAATCTTTAGTTAATTGTTGTTAGTTTATGTTGATTAGTTGTTAAGAATTTCAAAACCCTTTCTTTTGATGAGTTGAGTTCAAAGCAATCTTGAGAATTTCATAGCAAATCAACCAATACAATCCCTGCGGATCGATACCCTCTTTTAGAGCTATCCTACGAGGATACGATCTAATGCGAGTGGTTTTATAAATTTCAAAGTCGTGCGCACTTGCGTATCAGAGAAGAAAGAGAATGTCATTTAAATATTATTTCAAATAAATGCTAGAGGAAAGAGAGAGGAGAGAGAAAGTTTTTTATATTAAAATAATATTAAGGGAACTACTTTTACTTCCCTAGATTTAGGAAACAACTCTTGATTCCCTTGATGTTTCCTTAGTTTAGGAAATACCAAGGGAAGCTATTGTAGGTTTTTTTTTTTTTTTTTTTTTTTAAGAGTTTTCCCTACATTTAGAGAAAATGATAGATTTTAAAAAAGCTGCTGCTTATGCTCTAACAAGATATTTAAGCCTAATACTCTAAAAATATTTAACATGTTGGAACTGGTATTCAAAACTCCAATTGATTATAGGATTTTATTAGATATAATGAATATTGATTGTTTATTCCCTAATTTAATTATTGAACATTGGACATATTTATTAAATGTTTTACATGGCATATATGTTTTGAATATTTACTTGATATATGTATGTAAAGGTTCTTAGGTTACATTGTATTTGACTATGGTGTGAGTAAAGTATTTTTAACACACAAAAAGATCATAGTCAAATGATCCTTGTAACTTATAAAATATTTTATTCAGTTATAAATGGAACTAGACATTCCATCTAGACTCTTTCATGGTCAACCTAAGTAATTTATCTTGATTTAATGAAGCAAGAATAGATTTCAAGTTGACATGTTGGTGTGATAGCAAGGTTGATATACATGTGCACATGGCTATACACTAAACAGGATCACGTGAGTCTTTATTCTTTCTAATAACTATCAGATAGAATATACGTACGTACACGACAACTTATTACTATTACTCTTAATCCTAAGAAGTTAGTGAACTAGATGTCAAGTGGATATCGCTTTGATTTATTAAAGAGTAAAGCCAACCTTTGTTGGTTAAACAAAGAGATAGGGAATATTCCCCTTGTTTTAGGATTGATAAGAATATTTTATCATATATCTCAGGCCTGAGTGGCTTTTTGTAGAATTTACTTGAAACGATGTATAAGGGTGAGTAGAATCTCATATAGTACAATGAGATAAAACATAAGGTTCGAATCTGGTAACTCAAGGACAATATGTAGTGAACAAAGTGATGATTAATCATCTTTGGTTCAACTATGAAATAAGTTCCATGGATGGGGAATATGTATTTAATAAGTATGTCACAAATGATTAATTGTATTTTATAAAAATATGAATTAGTGCAGTCACATTTGTTTAATGGAATCATCTCTGATATTTAATCAGGTGTGATGAGTCATTGGGTGACAAAATTTTACAAAGGACTATAGAAATTAATTCTATTTTCCTATAGGTCCCTCATTTAGCTGATATAAATTAACTAAGGTAAATATGTTCGTCAGTTATTTTTTTATTTAGGTTGTTTTTATTTAATAAAACATTAGGCTTAGAATTAATATTTAGTGAGGCTTCTTTTCTTTTATAAAAACAAGGGCTAGAGAATTTATTTTCTAAGAGCCTTTGTATAAAGAGTTTTGGGCTAAAGAATTTAATTCTTAGGCTTAGTTCAAAGGGAAATGAGCATTGGGCTAAAGAAGTAAAACAAAGGGGCCCAAGGAACCACTTAAGGAGCAAAGGACTAAGGTTAAAACCCTAGCCCATGCGCATGGGGAGAGTATTATTTCTATGGATTTCTAGAATAGTCTCCTACCTCTTCTATAAGTAAACCTAAATCTATAAGTATAGGTTCATAAAAAGCAATAGACACAAGTCACAACAAGTTGAACAGAATAATTCAACACAAGTGATAGCAGGTGTTAGAAAATATTCTAGAGAGTTTTTTCCTCTCATGCTTCTAGTTGAGAGACCACACTCACAATTATATTCAACCATCAAGGAATCTGAATTTTAAAGAATTTTGTTCTTCACGTTCTTCAAAGCTCCTTCAAGTTCTTGGTGATTCAAAGTTCCTAGAGATTCAAGATTCTTGGTGTTCTTCATCAATCTTCGAAGATCATTAACAACAAACATGAAAGATGAATTAAACACATCCAAATATTTCCAAATGCCTAAGTGAGGTCCACAAGGTTTGTAAGTAACTACGACTTGTTTCTTTTTATCTTTAGAAATATCAAAAGCTTTGATTTCTCTTAAAGCATGTTTTGATCATATGCTTAAATATTTTCCGTTGCGTATGATGTTTTTATTCATGATTCCCAACATAACATGTAACTATAATTCCACATTAATTACAACAACAACTTGAAAATGTTTACACTATTAACGTATCTCCAAAAAGTTAACAAAATATAAATTCAGTCCATACTGCAAAATCAAACCACATAAGATTTTTCAGGCTAACATTTCAGCAAAAGTCTCTCCAAGGTACACAACCTCTCGCTAAGCTCCAAGATCCTCAAATTTTCCCAAGGTGGATACTATTAGGATTCTCTAATATCTATGAAAAAGTGTAAATATAATATAATGAGCAACCTCAGTAAGTAGAAATAATTGATCAAGAGGGTGATGTCGAGCCATTTACGAGTTGGATTATGCTTATAACTTAATGGGTCAAGGCTATGGAAAGTGAGTTGGAATCCATGTATTCCAACAAAGTCCGGAGTCTTGTAAAGGCACCTAACGGCATCAAGCCCTATAGGTTGCAAGTGAATTTACAAGAGAAAGAGAGGGGTGGATGGGAAGGTTGAAACCTTCAAAGAAAGGTTGGTTGCAGAGGGTTTTACTTAGAAATAAGGTATTGATTATGAGGAAACCTTTTCGTCTGTTGCCATGCTTAAATCCATTCGGATTCACTTAGCCATTGTAGCTCATCGCGATTATGAGATTTGGCAAATGGATGTCAAGATAGCTTTCTTGAATGGGTAGCTTGACAAAGACATTTATATGATGCAGCTAGATGGCTTTATAGCAGAAACCAAAGTGATATGGTTTGCAAGTTGCAAAGGTCCACCATTTATGGACTTAAGCAGGCATCCAGGTCATGGAACATCAGGTTTGATGAGACAATCAAACAATATGGTTTTGAACAAAACCTTGATGAACCATGTGTGTACAAAAAGTGTAAGCATTCGATAGTGACATTCTTAGTGCTATATGTTGATGATATCCTTCTTATCAGAAACAATGTAGGAACATTATCAACAATAAGAATTTGGTTATCTAACCAGTTTGATATGAAGGACTTGGGAGAAGCAAGCTATATCCTTGGGATCAAGCTTTTGCGAGATCGCAAGAATAGGATGATAGGCTTATCCCAAGCTGCTTACATAGATAAGGTTGTAGCTAGGTTTAGCATGGCTGACTCTAAGAAAGGTTTGTTACCTTTCAGGCATGGAGTCACTCTTATTAAAGAGCAGTGTCCTCAAACACCGCAGCAAGTAGAGCAGATGAAGGATGTTCCCTATGCTTCGACAATGGGAAGCTTCATGTATGTCATGCTATGTACTAGACCTGATATATGTTTCGCAGTTGGCATGGTTAGCCGATATCAGTCAAACCCTGGACCACAACATTGGGTAGCGGTCAAGCACATACTTAAGTACCTTAGGAGAACAAGAGATTATGTGCTTGTCTACCAGAGTGAGGATTTGACAGCTACTGGTTACACAGATTCTGATTTTCAGTCGTTGCGATTCCCAAAAATCTACCTCAGGGTATGTATTTACTCTAGGAGGAGGAGCCATTAGTTGGAGAAGTGTCAAGCAATCATGCATTGCAGACTCCACTATGGAAGCTGAGTATGTTGCAGCCGGTGAGGTGGCAAAGGAAGCAGTTTGGCTCAAGAAATTCCTAACGGCCCTTGAAGTAATGAGGATAGAGCAGTCGCCCATCACGTTGTTTTGCGACAACAGCGGAGCGGTTGCACAATCCAAAGAACCAAGAAACCATAGGAGAGGGAAGCACATCGAGCGCAAGTACCATCTCATTAGAGAAATAGTAGCATGGAGAGATACAGTTGTGGCAAAGATTCCTTCCGCAAAAAATCTAGTGCACCCGTTCACTAAGACTTTGCCTTAGAGGGTTTTCGAAACTCACTTAGAGGGAATGGGAGTTAGGAACATGCCCAATTGGAATTGAGGGCAAGTGGGAGATTGTTGGGGATTATGCCCTAAATCCCAAAGTTTGTGATATTATTGACTTTGTAGTTTGTAATAAATAAATGTTTATTGATTACATATATATATTTGAGCCTATGGCGTATAGTCTTTTGTATGATTCTTTATGATTATCCCCATACGAAAGGTCTAGGGAATGCATTGAATATGGTCTGTGGGTGTTGAAACAGTTTCCAACTCCGATTGCACGTGGACCTGAGAACATAGAAAACATTAGACACAAGAGCTTGCCGGCGAGGGATAGCTCCGATGCCTAAGTCAGTATTTTCCTTTTTAGAATCCTTCTCCAAGAACTTAGAGTAGTTTTTAGGTTTTTTTGTTACGTACCTTGCACCGAACCTTGTCCCGTTTCTTATATAGTGGTGGATTCTCCGAGGCTCATTAATTAACCTCTGTGGTGGGGCCCTAAATTTCTTATAGTCTTCTATGCCCATGAGGTCCATTAATGACCCTTCCACGTGTCTCGTGAATACAGGCCCACGTCATCCAAGCCTTTGTCCGCTTGTCATGTCAATCACATCCTGAGGGGCAGGTAGACCTCGAAAACATGCGGGAGCAGCAATCAAGGCCGGCTGCCTTAAATGCTAGCCATAATGGGCCTTGTCCTCTCTCCATCAAGAATCATTACATCCCTTATGCGGGAGCCGAACCCTAAATGATGGGGAAAGGTCGGTGCGCTAACCGACCTTTGGGACGGAGATCGGCGAATATATATGTACAGGTTCAGTCCCCTTATCTATGGGCTGTTTCCAAGAAAAGGGGATATGGGCCGACATGGCTGTTCAGGCCCAACCCCTAACAGTTACCCCCTAAAATTTCTCGCGCCGTGTGATGAAAACGGCGGGAGGATTTTATCACACTTCAGGAACGAACCGTTGCTTGCGGAGATACGGGGTAACGTGTTACCTTTAACGCCGCTACACGTGTTCTGATTTCACCCACATCTTTTTTCAAAGGTATCCAGCTTTGACGCGTGTAGGTATGCTTTGAGGAAGATTCCTTTCTATCTTCTCCGCGAAGGATCCCTAGCCGTCACGGTTAACTCTTCAAAGATTTTTTACAGCAGCTGACCTTCCCTGCCTTTCACTTTCTGCCTCTCGCTTTCAACTCAGCATTCTCCTGTTTGACACAATGCCTAAGAAATCTTCGAAATCGTCCAAGTCTTCGAGGCACCCAAAATATTCAAAGTTGGATGCTTTGGGGGCCCCTGAGACTTGGCGGACCTCCTTGGGGCCGAAGGATGTTGAAAGGTTAAGAAAAAATTATGAGATTCTCGACAGGGTGAGAATTCGAATTCCTGGACCCGATGACAATATTTTCGGAAATACTTTGGAGCACGAAGTGTGCGTTTTTTAGAAAGCTCTTATGGCTGGGCTTCAGCTTCCCTTTTCCCAGGTGGCTTGCGAAGTATTGCATATCTTAGAGATGGCGCCCACGGAACTCAAGGCTGGCGCCTGGCGGCATGTGGTGGCCTGCTATGTAGCATGGCCGATGGTCCTGAGGGATGGCCAACAACTGACCGCCCCGAAGTTTCTGAACCTATTCGGTCCGGTCAAGTACGGCCATACCTGGACCTTGCAGGGTCGGGAACAGAAGTTCTTTTCAGCTCCGACTACATGGCAAAGCAACCCTCGTTTCGAGACATCTTTCTTCTTTGTCTCTGGCTTGGGGTGGGAGCTTCCTCCCATTTTGTGGGACCGTCCGCCAGAGGCTCGGGTTCCTCGTCACTGGGGGGACTCAAAATTGAAGAGAACATTCCCAAAACCGAAGTTGACGGTCGCCCAACAGGATAGAGTCGACCGCATGGTGGCTTGGTCTACAGTGAGTATGGAGGTGGAGGGAGAAGAATCGAACCTAGGATTTATGCTCCACCCCGCCAATTTGCAGAGATACCTAGGCTTTTCTGCGCATAGGTGCAGCGGAATGGCCCATATTCCAGATACGCTTTTTCCTTCGAAGAAGAAAGGGAAGGCGGAGGACTCGACCAGGCAAACGAGGTCTAAAAGGCCAAGCCTTGCCCTAAGGAAGGAGGTCGAACCCTCCTCCTCTTCCGAGGAAGGATCGATCTTTATTTCTCTGTCTATTGAGGGGGATTCACCGAGAGGGGACGCCCCCCAGGTTGTGGAAGGTCCAATTATTCTTGACGACAACCAAGACGACGATGAGGACGACGTTCCCCTTGTGGCGAGGACTCAAGTTCTCAAGAGAAAGGTTGCAGAGCCTTCGGAGGAGGCGGACCCTTCTCCGTTCCTCAAAGAGGGGGGAACGGAAAGTCCCGAATATGCGGAGTTTATCAAAATGTACCCCCCGATGAAGAAAGCTCGAGGGGTCAACATCCTCTTCGTAGATGAGGGTTCGATGCCATCAACCGAAGTAGTTCCAGTTCCCTCTATTGAAGGTGATGGGGACAGGGTGGCTCTGCCATCTATCCCCCCCTCAAACGTCGGCCATGAAGCTGGCTACCGAAGAGGTAAGGGTCGCTCCCGCGGCGGCCCAGGAGGGATTCGAGGCAGAGGCTATTACGACCGAACCGGCCTTTGTTTCCGAAATCGAGGGTGTAATGGCGACGGCCGATCAAGGGGAAGCCGAACCTGTCATAACAGGTACTACGTCGGCGATGGAGGCTGTCCCTTTTGAGGTTCGGGACTCTTTGGAGGTTCAAAATGAGCCCGAACTTTCGGATTTGTGAGTTCCCCTGCAAGAGGGTACCGAACCCCCCACCACCGGAGTTAGTTTGTGTGCGGAAATCACCACTCCTGAGGTCCGGCACCATTCAGAAGTCTAAAGTGAGCCCGAGGCTCCGGACCCCGGAGTCGAAGAAGTGACTTCCAACAGCGGTCCCGCATGGTGGGAGGCAGTCAGTTTCCAAGAAGATCCTGTCCTTGGCCTACGCCACCAAATCGAGGTATGTCGCTCGATTGTTGCTATTCGTTTTGGTCTCTCTGAAGTTTGGATCGCCTGTTGACTTTGTTCGCTCTTCTTCTTCTTCTTTCTTCTTTTCTTTTCTTTTTTTTTTTTTTTTTTTTTTTTTTTGCAAGGTTCTCTGATTGCCGTGGATTCGCTTGGCAAACACCTACATTCTAGCCAGGACTCATTCCTCGAGTGGAAGAGGAGGTTGGAGGCTCAAGAGGAGGAGCTTGTTGCTGCTAGGTCCACCATCGCGGCCTTAAGGGTCAGGAACCTCGAGCTAGAAGAGAGGTCAACCAGTCACGACACGGAGCTTTTCGAAGCTCTGAAAAGACAAGAAGTTTTGGAGGCGAAGTCCTCCGAGTATGACCAGCTTCGGTCGGCTATTGATGCTGGACAGGCGAAGATCGATGAGCTGACCTCCGATGTACTCCGGCTTGACACGGTCAACTCTGGGCTTAGGTGGGAGATGGCCGACCTTCGAGTTAGGCTTGCAAGGTCGATGCAATCGGAGTCTGAGTTATTGGGTCGTTCGTCATGGATGCAGGGGGTCATCGACAAGCAGAGGTTTCGGACTTGTCTCTCAATCTCCGTTCTGTGGAGGCCAAGCGTGGCTCTGCGCGGAAGGGATTGAAAATTGCTGAAGAGCAGCTTACCTTGTTGCGGGAGGAGATGGCGGCATTGAAGAAAGCGAATAGCGAACTCCAGGGCCAAGAAAAGGCCGCCACCGAAATGTCAAATGATATGATGTAGAAGCATCGAGAGGTGTTCCAGTTGGCGAAGAGGTATAAAAATCAACTCAACATGGTGCACGTGGTCAAAAACCGTACTTGGATCCACGGGTTTGAGTGGGGATTTGAGACCCTCCGAGCAATGACGGTAGATGAGAATTTGAAACGCAGAGTGCCTACCATTAGAATTGAAGAGATTCGGCCTGACCCCCGAGCCTTGGACGAGCTTCAGGCGATCGGGACGGAAGAGCTGCCAGATGCTCGTGCCCTGTGGTCCGTTCCTCCCCCTATAGCTAGGGTTCGGCTAGCGGTTAGAGGCGAAACTGGTGCCGGACCTAGTAATGCATCAAGGGTTGGAGATGAGTCCGGTTCTGGTGCTGGCAGCGGATGCGATGCCGAACCCCCTACTAATAGGGACGCACCCCCTTCTTAATTGTATTTTATATTTTGTTCACGAACTTGTATTGGTGTGTCATGAATTTATATACTTATTATTTTTGTGCCACCATAGCTCCTTATTGAGACAGAACTTGGATTGCCAGGCTCATTACGGGTGGTCGTTCTAGACCTTCGCAGTGGGCCCTTCACTTTTCCTTTCCTTGGTGCTTTCACGACAAGACTAAGCCTGATCTTCATAATGAGATTCTTTGGCTCCGTTCTGTCATCTGATTCTGCTTGTCGTCCTTAAGCGACGCGATTTGGAATGTTGCTCAGGTGCTTTCGTGTTTGACCAGAACGAGGCGTCCTTCAGTCATTCCATTTCGGGAATCTGAAGGGTCTCGTTCTGGGGCATTGGTAGTGGTGAGCTGTGCAATGAACGGTGCAGCTCCCCAAAAGGCACGCCTGTTGGGTTCTCTAGGTCTGATGTGCCTATTTAAGGGAAGCCTGCATGTACCATTTTTTCGACACTACTCTTTCCTTTTTCTCGTTATTTGCTACACACACGCTTTCTTAGAAATCTCATTCCATGGACGGGGGAGCATATCGGAGGGGGGGGCCGAAGGATCCCAGCACCTGAAGCTCCAAGCGGCTCTCGCCGGAGCCGGCGGCTTCGAGCCCAGCCCGGCATCATTGGGCCCGCTCCAAGGGTAGTAGTTTCGGACTCCGAGTCCGTCAATCGCTTCTCGGGGTCTGCCAGCCACTCCGGCAGCGATCCCTTCTTTATTCCAGGGTTAGTGCCCGGCCCAGCGGGGGAAGGTGGACCGCAGGGCCCTCAGAGCCTAGCCGAGGAGATGCCAGAACCTGTAGCTCACAATGAGGGCGACGGGGCCGTGGGGGATGGCCAAGGCCATTCAACGCCGGGAGCTGAATTTGCTTTTTCGGAGGGAGAGCCAGCAGAGAGCGCCGAACGCCTAAGGAAAACAAGGCTCATGACTTCCGCTAGGGGGTGAGGCTCGGCCGCTTGGAGAATCGAGTGGCTTGTCTTGAGGCGGAGATTCGCCGCCTCAAAGGGCAGCTCCGTCCCTTGCGTGAGAAGTTGCGCAATCGGCGCATGATGATGGGGAGTAAATACGGGCTGGATGTCTACATCACTGGCGGTTTCTCCACCGATGAAGATTAGAGGGGAAGCTATTAGCTTGCTTCACTCTCTTGTCCTTCCTTTTTACCCTCAGTTTTTGTTTTTGTGAGGGTCGGCGACCCATGGCTCGTCAATATTGTTAGCTCTGTTTGGGCATTTTTCCTTTGTTTTATTATGCTTAATGAGAAAGCCTTCGAGCTTCTCATTCTTGTTTGTTGATTCCGTTATGTATCTCCCTCCTTCTTTTTGTTTTTGAAATGAGACGAGTCATGCACGATATTTTATCTCCTTGCTTTGCGCGCATGCAAACACATTATTCGTACATGGCTTTCAAAGAACGGATGGATATAAAAAGGTTTCATTTTACCTTGCTTTGTTCGCATGCGTTGCGACCGTCTTTGCATTCTGAAGAGGGGTGCCAAACTCCTGAGGTTGAGGTGTTGGCAATTGATTTCTAGGTCCCCAGCTTCAGTTCAGTATATCAGGTTCGGCATGTTAAGGGGTCGGTCACGACCCCAATAACGGAACCGGAACCGTGATTTTGACATTGGATCATACGCACGTCATGTCAAAGGGCTCTAGACCTCGATGACGGTGCGCAGTTCTTTCGATCTTGGTTCGGCATGTCAAGGGTTGTTGTCCGGACCTCAGTGACGGAACTAGGTGGTGATCTAGGATCGCACGCACGGCATGTCAAAGGGTTCTCGTAGACCTCAATGATGGTGCGGCGGACTTTTCGATCTTGGTTCGGCATGTCAAGGGTCGTTGTCCGGACCTCAGTGACGGAACCAGGTGGTGATCTAGGATCGCACGCACGGACATGTCAAAGGTTTCGTAGACCTCAAGACGGTGCGCGGACTTTTCGATCTTGGTTTCGGCATGTCAAGGGTCGTTGTCCGGACCTCAGTGACGGAACCAGGTGGTGATCTACGATCGCACGCACGGCATGTCAAAGGGTTCTCGTGACCTCAATGACGGTGCGCGGACCTTTCGATCTTGGTTCGGCATGTCAAGGGTCGTTGTCCGGACCTCAGTGACGGAACCAGGTGGTGATCTGGATCGCACGCACGGCATGTGCAAAGGGTTCTCGTAGACCTCAATGACGGTGCGCGGACCTTTCGTCTTGGTTCGGCATGTCAAGGGTCGTTGTCCGGACCTCAGTGACAGACCAGGTGGTGATCTAGGATGCACCCCACGGCATGTCAAAGGAGGGTCATGGGCCTCAATGACGGTGCGCGGATCTTTCGATCAGGGTTCGGCATGTCAAGGGGTCGTTGACCTCAATGACGGAACCAAAATGGCGGACTTGGCGCTTGGATGGTGAGATTGCATCTAGTTCATATCACACTCTTTACGTCGTTCAAATGTACATGGGACAAAGAAGTAAAACAACAAAAGAAATACGAACTTTCGTCAGTGAATAAAATACAACTTCAAAAGTGCGAGAGATTACTGATAATATCGCTTTAAGTGCTCTGCATTCCAAGGATGGGGCAGCCTCCTCCCCTCCGAAGTCTCGAGATGATACGCGCCAGGTCGGTTGCATTCTATGACTCTGTAGGGCCCCTCCCAGTTTGGAGCTAGCTTTCCATCCGTGTGCTCCTTGGTTGCCAAAGTGACTTTCCTGAGTACCTAGTCGCCAACTTTGAACTTTCGAGGTTTGACCCTTCGGTTGAAGGATTGGGTTGCCTTCTGACGATATGAGGCCATTACCACTTCTACTTGATCTCGTCTCTCGTCCAAGAGGTCCAACGACAGCTTCAACCCTTCATCGTTTAGTTCGGGGTCGTATTTCTGGACGCGAAGACTTGAGAGCTCCATCTCTACCAGGACAACAGCTTCCGACCCAAAAGCCAAGCCAAAAGGAGTGTCCCCCATGGGGGTTCTTTCGATGGTTCTGTAAGCCCACAAGACTTCGTGTAACTGCTCCGCCCAAGCACCCTTCCTGTCTTCAAGCTTCTTCTTTAATATTTTAAAAATGGTCTTGTTTGTAGCTTCCACTTGTCCATTAGCTTGCGGGTGCCCCGGTGACGAAAAGTAGTTCCTAACTTTGAGGTCTTCGCACCAGTCCCGAAATGCTTGACAATCGAACTGCTTCCCGTTATCCGTGACGAATGCATGGGGAAGACCGTATTTGCAAACCACCGACCTCCACAGGAACTTGGTAATGTTTTGAGAGGTGATGTGTACGAGGGCCTCTGCTTCTACCCACTTAGTAAAGTAGTCAACCGCCACCACTACGAACTTGATGCCCCCTTTTCCGGGCGGGAGGGGACCAACAATGTCCACCCCCCACATGGAGAAGGGCCACGGAGAGGTTACCGGAGTGAGCTCTTCAGGTGGACTTTTCTGGTCGTTTGCAAACCTCTGACACTTATCACATGCTTTCACCATCTCCATGGACTGTTGATACATTTTCGGCCAGTAGTATCCTGCTTTGATGGCCTTATGGGCCAAGATGCGTCCCCCAGAATGACTGCCACATACCCCTCCATGGATCTCCTTCAGATCATAATCAGCTTCGTCTTGGGACAAACATCTGAGGAGCGGCAGTGTAAGGCCATGTCGGTAGATAGACCCATCAACGACGGTGTATTTGGAAGATTTCAAGCGTATTTTAGCGGCATCCTTCTGGTCCACCGGGAGTTGACCTTCCGTAATGTACCTGAATATCTCCGTGGCCCATTCCGGTGGGTCCCGTACCACGCACACTTAGGGGCCATCCAGGATGGCTGGCGAAGGGAGTAGCCGAATCTGTTCTTCGGAGCCCTCCAGTTCTTCTTCTTGTGCCGACCCCATTCGTGCTAGCCTGTCTGCCTCCATGTTGCCCTCTCGGGGAACCTTTTTCACATGAAAGTGCGCAAATCGAGTCACCAACTCCTTGACCTTGACTAGGTACTTCTTCATCTTCTCCCCCTTTGCTTCGTATTCGCCCAGGATGTGACCCGCTATCACGCGCGAATTTGTGTGGATCTCCACATTTTTGGCCCCAAGCTCATGAGCAATCGTCAAGCCTGCGATCACGGCTTCATATTCTGCCTCGTTGTTGGTGGTCTTGAAGTCCATTCGGATGGCATACTTTATCTCTTGACCTTCTGGAGTCATTAGAACTATGCCGGCCCCACTCCGCCTTTTCGTTGCCGACCCATCCACACAGATCTTCCAGAGATCACTGGCTAGTTGATCTTCTTGGCTGCTAGGGCTTGTAAACTCTGCTATGAAGTCGGCCAATGCTTGGCCCTTTATAGCTGGTATGGGCAAATATTCAATATCAAACTCGCCCAACTCCACTGCCCAGTTCACTAGGCCCCCTGAGGTGTCAGGTTTGAACAGGACCCTTCTCAGAGGGTGGTCGGTCAGCACCCTTCTCCTGGCCGAGGTTACTAACGCGAAGGCCAACTTTTCAATCCGCAGGTATCTGCTTTCAGCGCCTCTAAGAGCCCTACTAGTGTAATATACCGGTCTTTGCACTCCTTTGTCCTCTCATATCAGAACCGAACTGACAGCGAAATCTGACACCGCGAGATAGACGTAAAGCGGCTCGCCTTCTATTGTTCGGCTAAGCAGTGGAGGGTTAACCAGATAGCTCTTCAGTTGCTGGAAGGCTTCTTCACACTCTTCTCCCCAAACAAAGGCTTTCTTCAAGATCTTGAAGAATGACAGGCACTTATCCGTGGATCTTGAAATGAACCTGTTGAGGGCAGCTATCCGTCCCGTAAGCTGCTGGAGCTGCTTTATGTTCTGGGGAGATTCCATCTCCAATACCGCCCTTATTTTTTCCAGGTTGGCCTCGATGCCTCCGGTCCGTGATGAGCGAGGTCGCTTCTTGATCGAACTTATGCATCCGGATTTGATTATAACCCGAAAAGGCATCCATGAAGCTTAAGAGATTATGGCATGAGGTAGAGTCCACTAGTAGATCGATCCTCGGGAGTGGGAAGCTGTCCTTGGGGCAAGCTTTGTTGAGGTCTGTAAAGTCTACACACATTCTCCACTTACCAGTAGACTTTTTGACCATCACTACGTTGGCCAACCAGTCGGGGTAGTGGACTTCCCTGATGAAATCCGCCTCCATTAACTTATCTACTTCTTCAGCTATGGCCCGGTTCCGTTCAGGGGCAAAATTCCTCTTCTTCTGCTTGACCGGCTTTGCAGTGGGGTCTATGTTCAACCTGTGAGAGATAATGGCAGGGTCAATACCAGGCATATCCTCGTGTGACCACGCGAACACATCGACATTCTTCTTTAAGAATTCCGAAAGCTCGGTCTTCAACTCTTCTGGCAACTGCGACCTGATCTTCACCGTTCGGTCCGGACCATCAATGGCCACTTCAATTAGGTCTTCATTCGGCTCCGCCCTTTGCGCTACATCTTCATCTTTTATCCCGTAATGAACAGGGAGGGTTTCTGTGGCTCGAGGCTCCTTGAGAGTCAGATTATAACATTGGCGAGCCTCTCTCTGATTTCCCCGCACCACCCCCACTCCGTGGTCGGTAGGGAACTTCATCTTCAAGTGATAGGTGGACGTCACAGCTATTAACTTATTTAGGGTCGGCCTTCCAACAATGGCATTGTAAGCCGATGGTCTATCAACGACCAAGAAATCTTTCATAACGGTCTTCTCCCTAAGGGCCGTACCTGCCGTGACCGGGAGGGAGATCGTCCTAACAGGAAGGACCTTCTCGCCTGTGAAACCCACCAAGGGAGTGGGAGCCGGAGCCACTCGCTTCTGTTCCATTTTCATCTATTCAAAAGCGGGAAGGAACAAGATGTCAGCCGAACTTCCATTATCGACCAGGACGCGGTGGATATTAAAGTTCCCTATCATTAGGGTTACGACCAATGCGTCGTCGTGGGGGTAAAAGACCCCTTCTTCGTCTTTTGGAGAGAATGTAACAGCATCTTGCTCCGTCCTGCGAGCCTTCGAAGGTCTTTCAAGGGAGAGCACTTCCTGAGAGGGCAACCTCCTAGCGTAGGCCCGCCTTGCTGAACTGGAGGTGCCGCCGGCTACGAAACCGCCGGCGATAGTGTGAATCTCCCCAACGGGCTCCCGCCCCCTTTCGGACCCTGCCCGTCGGCGGACGTTGCGGTCGCCATGACGTTCTGCTTCGGTGCGGCCCGACAATACCTTGTCTCGCTATCGGCCCTATAACCATCAGTACGATTTCGACGTTTGGGGGGAGTGGTTGGAAGACGGCGATCGTCGTGTGTGCGAGCTTCGTCACGATAATGCCGCTCTGCATGCGGTTTGTCGTACTTCGTTTGCCTATTAGCTGCCACGAACCGAGCCAGCTTCCCTCCTTTGATCATTCTCTCAATCTCCCACCGAAGGGAGACGCAGTCCTCTGTCTCGTGGCCGTGATCCTGATGATAATCACAGTATTTGCGCATGTCGCGCTTTTCCGAAGGGGCCTGCATTTTCTCGGGTCGCCTCAAACCCGGGTCCTTGATCAGGGTGTAAATTTCCGCCACAGTCGTGTTTAACGGAGTAAAATTATACTCTTGTTCAGCGATGGGTTTTTTCTTCTCAGGCAGTTTCTCACCTTTCTTCGAATTTTTTCCGCGGCTAGAGGCCCCTTCTCCCTTATGAAACTCCTTCTTTTTGGCCTGTTCTTTGGGCTTTGCGTCTCTTTCGACGTACATTCTCATCATTTCTTCCTGGTTGATGAATTCCTCAGCCTTCTCCATTAACTCCCGTAGGGTTGTTGGAGTCTTTTTTGCCAGCTCAAGGACGAAAGGCCCTTTATACCAGAGTCCGTTTATGGCGACCGTCAAGACCACACTCTCGGACATTTCTTCCGCTTCGACCCTCTCCTTATTGAACCTCTGGAGGTAATCCTTGAGGGGTTCAGTCTCCCCTGTAGTGTGTTTTTGCGCCTCTTCGACGCGAGGAACTGTGTGAGGAAGATTTTTGCCAGATCCTCAAAACTGTCTATGGAACTAGCTGGCAATCCCCCAAACCATTCTTGAGCAGTACCCTCCAGGGTGAGAGGGAATGCATGACAAGCTATCTCGTCTGTCGTGGCATGCAGATCTATATGGGCCTTGTAGGACTTCAAATGACCTACGGGGTCACCTGTCCCGTCATAAGGTTTAACGGGAGGAACCTTGAACCTTCCAGGAACTGGGTGGCTCATTATACGTGGGGTAAAGATTGAGCGGGCCCGTTGGATAATCGAGTCAACAGCGGACTGCTTCCCCCCCAGCTCGCGAAGCGCAACATCATACTTTGCTTCCAAACCCCTAATTAGGGTATGGACGTCCCCCTGCGGGGGTGGGGGATTAGCCCGAAAATACCCCGACTCAAGGCCCTGGCGATTCTCCCTTTCGAAGTTTAGACGGCGCCTGGCGCCATCTCCGGCGCGAAGCTTGTTTCGGGGCTGGTGACGGTGCTGTCCACCAGCAGCACGGCCTCCACCCGAACCTTCAGGCGGGCGCTGGTCTCCTGCTTGAACATATTCACCGCTTTGCCACATAACTGGGTCTTCTACATTAATGCTTCCTCCTGCTACCTGGTGGTCTCTGCCATGGTGATCCTCCGCCCGCAAGCTCTCAATGCGTATGTATTCTTCTTTGTCGGGGCTGGTTCCATCGGAGTCTTCTTCAGAGAAATCCTGCCCTTCTGCGTGCACCCTGTCGCGGGCGCTGGGGTAAAGCTCGCGAGCGAGGGATGCATTCTTACATTTGAGATCCTCTATCTCCTTTGCCATTTGTTGCATTTGAGCTTCTGGGGTCTGGGAAGTGGCTCCTGCTGGTGGAGTTTGGAAGGCAGCAGATTTTCCCTTATCTACGTGAGGAGTTTCCAGGACAAAGGCCTGGAGGCCTCATCGTTCCTCCTGCTGGGCAGGGGAAGCTTGCGAAGTTTCTTCGATGCCCATCACAGTCGGACTTTGGTTTTCCTTTATAGTAAGAACGAAGTCGTTCCCACAGACTGCGCCAAACTGTTGAAACAGTTTCCAACTCCGACTACACGTGGACCTGAGAACATAGAAAACGTTAGACACAAGAGCTTGCCGGAGGTTGCCGGCGGGGGATAGCTCCGATGCCTAAGTCAGTATTTTCCTTTTTAGAATCCTTCTCCAAGAACTCAGAGTAGTTTTAGGTTTTTTTGTTACATACCTTGCACCGAACCTTGTCCCGTTTCTTATATAGTGGTGGATTCTCCGAGGCTCATTAATTAACCTCTGTGGTGGGGCCCTAAATTTCTTATAGTCTTCTATGCTCATGAGGTCCATTAATGACCCTTCCACGTGTCTCGTGAATACAGGCCCACGTCATCCGAGCCTTTGTCCGCTTGTCATGTCAATCACGTCCTGAGGGGCAGGTAGACCTCGAAAACATGCGGGAGCAGCAATCAAGGCCGGCTGCCTTAAATGCTAGTCATAATGGGCCTTGTCCTCTCTCCATCAAGAATCATTACATCCCTTATGCGGGAGCCGAACCCTAAATGATGGGGAAAGGTCGGTGCGCTAACCGACCTTTGGGACGGAGATCGGTGAATATATATGTACAGGTTCGGTCCCCTTATCTATGGGCTGTTTCCAAGAAAAAAGGATATGGGCCGACATGGCTGTCCAGGCCCAACCCCTAACAGTGGGTGTAAGTAAAGTTTTGTCACACAAGGTCTAAGACCATAAGCCTTGTACTCCGAAATCATTTATTCGCAATCATGATGGAACTGGACATTCCATCAAGTGAAACCGTGACGCATTAATTGTGAGATTTACCTTAATCAGGCAAAGCGTATACTTTAGGTTGATGTGTAGGTGTATAGAGTGGTATATATTGAACGGACCGGGAGTTTTCTTTTCTGTTAAAATACTGTTTTTAGAAAAGATATAACTCTCAAACTTTTTATACTTGAAATTTTAAATCCTGAGAGAAAATCAAACTCAGATGTGAAATGTCTTTACTTTGACACATTGTAGACTGAGCCCTTAAGCTGTATGAGGTCAAAATGGTCTTTGTGATTGGGTGATCACATGTAGCATTGTGAGCAGAGTTTTTCTCAATAGGGAATCCAAATCCTTCTTTGATAAGAATGACACGAAGTATCTCAGCCCTTATTCGTCTACAGAAGACTTTATGGAGGAATCATACTCGTGGTAAATATCAAAGAGAATTTTGTTATTTAATCAAGAATATTTTCCGAAGTGCAGTTACAATTATGTAGTGACGTTAATTGTAATTAACAGTGACTTGGGATATTCGGATACTATTGGAGCCAGAAATATTTTTCTTGAGTCTCTCATCAAGCTATTGTAAATTAACCATGGATAGGCCTATTATTTATTTATTGGACATGTTATTTTATTTATTTGAACATGGGCTTATTTAATTAAATAAGCAGGTTATTTTAAATTAAATAAAATATAGGTCAAATGGAGAAAACTGTGCAAGAAACAAATAAGTAAGCAAGTTGGGCTTGGAATAAAACCCAGGCCCACCTTAGCAGTAAGTGACACATAGGCCAGGGATTATTTCCCTGGCCTTGTGCGGCACCTTCTAGGGAAAACCCTAGAAGGTGTGATGGAGGCTAGGGTTTTCTAACCCTAACGGTCCACCTCCTTGGTGACAGTCCCATATTACTTATTTTATTTCTTTTATGCTCTTTTCAAGAATATAATAGAGGACCCTGTAACTCAGTCAAAAAAACTCCAACACAATTCTTTTAGCCATTGCTAAGAATTGAAAGCACTCCTTGAATATTTATTCGGGGAGCTAAGTTAAAATTTTGAAAAGCTAAAAAGAGCCCACACTCTTTAGTTATTTCTAGTCATTGGTGAGAAGATCTGATGAGTTCTTGAAGCGTTCATCGAGGAGAGTGCGTGGCCCTAGTTAGCAAGTAAGTAATTTTATGTTCTTGCTAGTTTTTATTAAATAGCAGTGTTCTTCGTATGTTCTTCATAGAGTAGATCCTGAGTAGGGAATATATTATTTTTCTGCTGCGCAATTTTTTTAATTTGTACCCATATTCCCAACAAAATCCACTTATTTTCTTCTTGACAAGTCTATATATGTATAGCTTTATACTTATATTTATATACAGGTTACTTGCATCTCATAACCTGCATATGTATATAATTATAAAGAAATTCAATAATCTCAAAACATATAAATTACAGTATTCATTATATGCAATGCAACCTTCTCTCATTTCCTCTAGGAGTCTTGACCCCTCCAGCTTTCTAAGGAACTTAAACCCTTTGTTTACCTTTTTCAGGACACACACTGGCTCCTCGATTAACATATTTTCAAGTAGTCTTTCCGGTTTCTTATTTAACTTGGAACTCTCTATTAGCTTCCACAGTTAACATAGGAACACCTTCTAATTTTTCACGTTTTAACATATCTTATTCTCATTGGTCAATAGTATGCAATAACATGCCATCTCTAAAATCATACTTTTGTTCTCATAATCATCTTCTTTCATTTTATAACTTATTCAACACATGTAAAAATAATCAGAAACATATAATCATGTTATTTATAAAATACTCAAGCTCAGGTAATATAACAATTATCAAAACATAGTATTTTTGCTCAGTAAGTAAAATACTTACTCTTTGTAGTCTGTTTAGAAACTCTTCTTATCGTTTATAAACTCATTACAATTAATTGCGCCCACGCATGACAGTATATTAGTCTAAAACTATTTTTAAAAATCAATATCTAGCCATTGATTATTTTCCTTATACTCTGTGAAAAAATGGACAGCATAACAACATATACCTAAAATATTATATAATGTCACTAGGGCATTATAACGACATGTTTACAATGTCATAATACAACTTGAGCATTATAACGGCATATCTAAAATATTATAATACCATTTGGGCATTATAACTATATATCTAAAATATTATAATACCACTTGAGCATTATAACAGCATATCTAAAATATTATAATGACATAAATTAAATTCTAATAACTAATATTAATATAAACTAGGGATAAAAGAATTATACCTAGCACTCCCAATTAAGCTCCAAAGCTTGATGCTTAAACTATTTTATTTTTCTCTTCCTATAACTACAGCACGTACACGAGAGAGAGAGAGAGAGAGAGAGAGAGAGAGAGAGAGAGAGAGATTGAAAGGAATTTTGGAGTGAATAACATTGCTGCTGAACGTTCTATTTATAGGCATAAGTTTTGGGATGCAGCTTGTATATTTTGAAAAGAGATCAAGCGATGGTTATACTGCTCTATCACAAAAATTACAACACATCAACTGATGGGAACCAAGGTGGGCTTACTCTTAAAGATCCTTTACAAATTCCAAATGGGCCAATTACAAGACCAAGAGCCAAGAAGATCAGGGAAGCAATGCAAGGATTAGTACAATCCACTTGGGATGAAGCTAGTAAGAGCCCAACACTCAAGATGGGCTTGAAAGAAAGAGAACCAGTCTTGATCCACTTGATCCAAGCTGTGGAAGACTCGACATTAAAAATAGGGCCTATTGTTATTAAAGGCTTTATTTTATTAGTTTAGAATAAATGGGCTTGAGGATGTTTGGCCCATATATTTCTTATGTTTTATTAATTAGGGTTTCAAAAGAACATTAATTGTTCCACTTGAGGGTATTTTGGGAAGGGCCTTATTTTGGCCTAGGGTTATTTTTGTAGGGAGTATTTAAACATCTTATAGCCACCACATAAGAGATAGACATTATTTGAATTTTAATTGTGAGTTGAGTTTTTCCTCTTGTTCTTGATTGAACTTTTGAACTTATCAAAGGTAAATCACAACCTTTGTGGCGTTCTTCCTTCGTAATTTGGGTTCTTGAGACGGGATTTCAACGGGTCTAGATTTTAATATAATCTAGGTTCTTGAAACGAGTTTTCAACGGGTCTAAATTCTCCATTCATATACTTGAGTTTGGCTTTCTTGGGTGAGTTTTCAAATTGATTGTGGGTTCAACGGATTTCTATTCCTGCGGGTTCATATCATTTGGTATCAGAGCTCAGTTTCCAATCAGGTCTGATTCTATCTTTTTTTTTTTCTTGCATATTTGATCCTAGTTCTCATTGTTTTAGGGTTACAAAAAAAAAGGGGGGGGGGTACGTAAAATTCAACTCTTCTAAGGTTTTTGGCTGCCGTATCAGTTATTCTTCTAGGGTTTTTGAGTTCTTTTTAGGCTTTGTTAATTGTAATTTTTTTTGATTGTGATCAAATCAGTTGAAAAAAAAAAAAAAAATCGTCCGAAAAAATAAAAAAATAAAAAATAAAAAAATAAAAAAATAAAAAAAAAAAATTCTTGAGCCTTAACGTCAAAAAGGCTGTGCATCCTTCATTATAATTGGTATCTTGTGTTATAGTTACTCTTCCATTCGTATAATTTTCATGATTCTCGTATTGTTTCATTCCTTCCGTGTTTTTCTTGTTCTTGTTTCTTGAACCAAATTGCTAGTTGGGATTAAACAAGGTTGCTTTGTCTTGATTGAGTTCAATTAGTTCTGAAAGAACTTGCGTGAGAAAACTCTTGAGGTAAAAGGCAAGAGAGTGTGAGATTATTATCGAAAAAAAAAAAGCTTATTTAGAGTGAAACACGAGTGGAGTGCCATCAATTGAGTGTAAACACGTAAGGGAGCGTGTGAGATCTTTTCTTTTTCCGCTAACAATTTTTTTTGCAACACATTACAATGTCTCGTCGCAGTGGCTCATCACCGGAAGGGGTGGCCGATAACCCATTCTTTGTGTTACATGCCATGCAACAACAATTTGAGCGATTGAACTTGGTGATGGGGAAGTGAGGGATAGGATGGATCAACAAGAAGCAGCAATTAGAAATTTGCAAGGTGGGAGAAATAGGAGGCGACGTGAGCCTAGGGTTGAAAATGCATATGAGAATGAAGGAGATAATGAGGATGAGGAAGACCTAACATCTGAAATTGAGTCGGGTAGACATAGAGGAGTTAGGCATGAAAGAAGATTTGAGAGGAACCTAGGGGGTCGGGATGGTGTTGATAGAGACTTGGGGCGCATCAAAATGAAAATACCATCTTTTCAAGGTAGAACTGACCCTGAGATTTACCTAGAGTGGGAGAAAAAAATAGAGTTGGTATTTGATTGTCATAATTACTCTGAGGAGAAGAAAGTGAAGTTGGCGGTAATTGAGTTCACTGATTATGCTCTTATTTGGTGGGATCAATTAGTGACCAATAGGAGAAGGAATTATGAGAGGCCTATTGAGACAATGGGGAGAGTTGAAAGCTCTCATGAGGCGGAGATTTGTACCTAGCCACTACTATAGGGACCTTTACCAAAAGCTCCAACATCTTACACAGGGATCTAGGAGTGTGGAGGATTACCATAAGGAGATGGAGGTAGCGATGATTCGAGCTAATGTAGAGGAGGACCGAGAGGCCACCATGGCTAGATTTTTGAGTGGTTTGAATAGAGATATAGCCAATCTTCTTTT
>FXXK01002930.1:0-25102 GCA_900184695.1 Betula pendula
TAGGGGATGCTTTCAAAATACACTTTAATTGAATGTACAATTAATTTTGAATAGAAAATAAAAAAGTAGCTTGGTTCTAAATTTTGATTCAACTTGATTGCCACGATTGTGAGTGCTCTAACGAATCACATGCCCTTTTGTAAGGGGTTATTAGGTTAATGGACTTTTATTGAATGAGTGGGCTTTTAATTAAGATAGTGGGCCTTTATGGGTTTATTATGTTAATGAATTCCTTAATTGTAATGAATCTATTAAATTATTAGATAAATAGCTAGCAATATCTATTAAGTAGTTGTAACCGGTTGAGTCTATAAGAATCAACCCAATCGGCAAAAAATAATCTGAGTAAAGTCTTTTGTTGAGCCGGAGAGATTGGCCTCTCAAAGAGCCATTATCATTTAATACATTTTTACAATTTTTTTCTATTTTGATCCGTACTTTCCTGTTAACAATAGCCAAAATCAATCAAAATCAGAAGGTCATTTACACCTTTTCTCCAACTTGTAGGCAACAAAAAGTCATTTTCCAATCTTTTTCCTTTCAAAATCAACCAAAAAAGTATTTTGCGAATTTCAGGCTTAACCCCATCAATGGAACAACAAGACTCAACTTCGCGTCCTCTGACCAAAGCAATTGGTTTTGGGAAATTGGAACATGGGTAAAAAGATTGATCAAACCCTTTGTTGTCTTTGCCCTTTCAAAACACGTTACTCTTTTTTGTTTTTTTTTAGCTTTTCTTTGCATACCCACTTGATAATTTTAGACAGCTTGCCCTCTAAAGACCCTATTTCGTGTTTCTTTTGTTTGTTTTGTTGAATTTGGCTCTGGTACATAAATTTTGTTTTTGTTTTGTTTTGTTTTTGTTTTTGTTTTTGTTTTTGTTTTTGTTTTTTTTTTTTTTTTTTTTTTTCTAATTGTTCAGATTTAATTCTTCTCGTGTTTTTATAGAAATTTTGAAATTAAATCTGGACGGAAAAAACTAGAGGAAATCCCGTAGATTTTTTGTACACCTAGGCCAAATACTGTGTTTTTTTTTTTTTGTTTTGATGGGGTTGTTGATGTTGCCGAACTTTGCGTCTATGTGTGTCTGTTTTGGTTAAGGTGCGAGCATTATCGGAGACGATGCAAGATTCGAGCCCCATGCTGCGACCAGATCTTCCCCTGCTGCGACTGCCACAACGAGGCCATGGTCTGTCTCTCTGTCGCTCTCTCCGCGCGCATGTTTTGTATATGTATCTATTCGTGTTAATGGGGGTGAATAGTTTGGAAGCAAGGGAAATCTTTAATAACCGGTTAGTATCTATTCGTGTTATTGGGGGTGAAAGTACTTCCAATTAGTAACAGGTTTTTAAACCGGTTATTAGCAACCGGAACCGGGACCGGTCCCGGTTGTGGTTGCTAAAAACCGAGAAACCGGGAACCCCGGTTGCAGGTTCGGTTATTGCCCAATAACCGCAACCGCAACCGGTTGTACACCCCTAATTTGAAGTGGCAAAGAATATCTTCGGAGAAAAGAAATATAAATAACTAAATAAATAAATAAATAGATACCTACTTGAAAGAAAAAAACAAAATGGTAGTCAGGTTCTTTTTTCGGAATGTCAAATAGTGTGGATCATTTGGGTTGGACCATACTGACAAAAAAGGGAATCAAGTAAAGTAAACGTTCAAGTCACACTGGTATAAGGGTGAAAAACTCTAGCCGCTTAGAGAAAGCAATTAAAAAAGTGTCGGTCGGGGAGAAGAGGGATCTTTTTCCTCTTTTTTTCTCTCCCTCTCGTCTTCCTCACGTGCTGAGGCTGTGACTTCCTACCGCCTTTTGCTGCCTTCCCGACCATCGGCCGCTGCTGTTTTTAGAGATTTTTTTTTTGCAGTTTATGTTGTTTTTTTTTTTCTTGGTTGTCATGGCCCTTGGGTTGAGGACAATTTTGTTTATTGACCTTAAGGTCGGGGAGGAGTAATCGCTATGAGAGGGCTATCTTTCACAACCGGATAAATAAAGTTGATGTGATTATTAGGCTACTCATGTCTTAAGATCTTAGTCTACTCAGAGCAGATCTATTCTTTAAATTGGTGTTCTACATGGGTGAGCAGAAGATGATGTCATAAATAAGATTTCTCTTTTTCTATGCACTGTGTAAGTTCATAGTGTTGTGCTATGTTTATCTACGTTTTTATTTTCTACTGGAATGGTAGATAAAGCTCATGATTTGTAAGAACTTTTTGCTCATGATTTTTGCTTATTAATGGATTATGGAAGATTCATACTTTAAAAAAAAAAAAAAAAAAAAGGTCACTCAGGTATGAATGAACTTGTTAATCACACTGCTGACGTGGCACGTCAACCCCCCCCCCCCCCCCTTTTTTTGTTTTTTGAAAAAAATTGTTAATTTGATCTCCTAAAGAATGAATGAGTTTCATATCATGAGTAGATTTTGTGCTTTGGAAATCTGCACACCATGATGAATGTCAACAATCTAGCACAACTAATGTGGGATTTGAACCTTTGACTTCAGAACTGGGTATCTAATACAATGTGTGATATGAGGATGTTACCATTGGTTTTTGATTTCATCTTTCTCCAAATAATTGAGAATCCCTGACTATAAATCCTTGAAAGAGGGAAATCTTTCAATTAAATGAACTTAATATTTTAGATATAAAATAGATTTTCATAATTATTTGAAATACCCAAAATAAATGTTTTGTAGATTGTTAGAAGTCTTACATTGTTAGGAAAATTAGTCCATATGATTCTTATAAGGTTGTGACATCCCTTACTTTTCAATAAGTCTTTTGAAATTAAGTTAGACTCACTTTTTACATACTGTGTTAATTCTAATATAAATCGACTGCGTGTTTGTGCGTTAGAGTTGGATTGTAGGGGTTCATGACCTTTTGAATTTTCGATTTCCATAGCAGATTATCATTATTATTGATCAACATTTTTTATATGATAAGAGAAGAGCCTTGTTATTATTTAGATTCTATGCGAATTCGACCTTGAATTAGACCCAACCTTATTAATTGGGTTCTTTTATTTTGGGCTTCCCTTTTCTTTTTTTAATAATGGGTTTCTTTGCTGGTCGATAGTACCATAGTGCTTTCTTTGGTAGTAGTGATGTATAATTTGCAGGTGGTGCCAGAAGACTAAATCATTTGTAAACTGAATACCGAGTTTCCAGAGATCTCATCTTCTTATAGAAATCAGAAATCAGAAATCAGTATATGCATTTAAATTTGCAGGTGGTGCTATTTTTGAAAGCATCATCTTCCATAATTATGGATTTAAATTAGTATATGCATTTAAATTTACAATTGGTGCTTCTCAATACACTATTTACAATTTTTTTTCTTCATTTTTGGAATTAATAAAGAAAAACCTGTCGATCGAATGTTTAACTGTTATGCTTGCCTCAGTTTGTTTGTCTTCAACAATCGTTCCCAAGTCAAAGTAGGTTATTGGGATTCATCTTCTCGTCTAAAAGAATGTTGCTGGGTTTTAGATCTCTATGGATGATTGTCCATCTGCAGTCACTGTGAAGATAAAGAAGCCCACGAGCTATTCCCAAAATGATGTTAACGCGCATTTTCCAGTCCAAACGCATGCCTCGGTTTTGATCTTGCAAGGTTTTTATTTGCCATTCAAAAGAACAATTTTAGCAGTAGTAATAAATCAGATTTTGCTCAAACAGGATACAATTTATCAAGCACTACAGGATATTAGCACTTTGGTTTAGAAACTAACCACATATAAATGAGTCTAAGGTTCCATTCCGCATGAACTCATAGAGTAAAATCTTTTCTTTTCCTTTTACGCAATATCCATGAAGCCTAACAATATTCATGTGTTGAAGTTTTGGAATCAACATAAGCTCACTTTTAAATTCCTTTAAGCCCTGATGTGAGGTACTTGAGAGCCTCTTTATAGCAACCTCTTGACCATTTGGTAATGTGCCCTGTGATCGAAGTCACAATACTAACAATATTACTACCAACCAGAAACTAATTTTACATGAAGATTAAATACCAATTAATGCTATTGAAATCACCTTGTAAACAGGCCCAAACCCCCCTTCTCCAATCTTCCATTCATCTGAGAAGCCATTTGTAGCTACCAGAATGCATTTCAAATAAAAAAAGGTTACATTTATGCCTTCCACCTTTTCTTCTTTGAACACAGCCTGATCTTCGAAGTCTCTGAAATATTTTCCTTTTCCTTTGATGAATGATGAAAAACGGTTAACTGCTTTAACAAGTTTGTTACTTTCTAATGTAGGAAGTGTTCGATTTCTTCTGCCACTTCTTTTGTTTTCTGAGTTCAGAAGACAACCATATCTATATATTAGTTACATGATAGAGACATGAAAGGTAATTGCTGAGATAATGGACATCTGCAGTCAATGATGTCCATCCATAAAGCATCCATGCACTTTATGGATGCTTTTAAAGTGTATTTTGAAAGCATCATCTTTCAATTCGATCGACAGTATTTTGGAAGCCACGGCCACTGCCACAACATTAATGAGTTTTTTTTGGAAGCTAAAAAAAAAAAAAAAATTAAAGTGTATTTTGTAGTTCATAATGGTGAAAGCACTTTCACTCCTGAATTTTAGTTCCATTTGCCAAAAACACGTGAAAAGCCTTTAGCAAAAATTACATACGAGTTGGGTCAGCAATCATCTCTATTTTTTTGTTAGAACAAAAATTTATCTACACAAAGCATAGAATTCTCGTACCAGAATAAGGATGTTATCCTCATTGATGTCATGTTATCTTTCTCATTAATGTTATTATCAGGAATGGAACTAAAATTTTTAAGATCAAGAGGTTATCTTGAAAGAGAGCCAACCCTATTTTTAAGATAACTGCATCAGAAAATATTTTCTAATATAAATAATAATAAATTTATATAGACCTTCATGGATCATTACAATATTTATGAATACTTTTAGCTCTAATCAGACTGACAAAAGTTTCCATTGAAGTCGAAGTATCAGATTTTTCTTTTTTGAATCGTAGCTCTAGAAAAATATCTTCCTNAAAAACACGTGAAAAGCCTTTAGCAAAAATTACATACGAGTTGGGTCAGCAATCATCTCTATTTTTTTGTTAGAACAAAAATTTATCTACACAAAGCATAGAATTCTCGTACCAGAATAAGGATGTTATCCTCATTGATGTCATGTTATCTTTCTCATTAATGTTATTATCAGGAATGGAACTAAAATTTTTAAGATCAAGAGGTTATCTTGAAAGAGAGCCAACCCTATTTTTAAGATAACTGCATCAGAAAATATTTTCTAATATAAATAATAATAAATTTATATAGACCTTCATGGATCATTACAATATTTATGAATACTTTTAGCTCTAATCAGACTGACAAAAGTTTCCATTGAAGTCGAAGTATCAGATTTTTCTTTTTTGAATCGTAGCTCTAGAAAAATATCTTCCTAGAATTTCATAGAATTTCACAATAACCAAATGGGTCAATCACTAACTTCAGAAAGTTGCATAAAGGTGTAATAGAATTACATTCATAGTAACATTGAAGGCTATTTAAGACAAAGCTTCTGCCCAGGTTTTTGAAGCACAAGGTAAGCACCAGCAATTATTAAGAACATATATATATATATTGGGACATATTTTTTCAAACAGCTGGGGCACTCTGGGGAAGTAAATCACGTATACAAGCAAAAAGCAAAAAAGCAACGTGATTTATCTTATTTGCATTTTTTCCAGCCTCCAGGTCATGCAAGCAAAAAGCAAGAAGACAAAAATTCACCACACTTCTCTTTCGGTGGTATCTTGGATATCAAATATTATTTTTCTAAGCAAAACTCTAAAATATATATAAATCAATTTTTTTGTTCTACTTAAGATACTTTTCCAAACTGCATTCTTCAATGGGAGAATATCCTGCCTAGTTTGGCTTAAAAAGGAATGCAACAGAATAAACAACTACCAAAATTAGTTTCCTAAACAACTGCACTGTATAAAGCCAGTTTACCAAAATTTTTCATTCATACACTTCACGAACTAATGCATCCAAGCCAGGAAAATACCAACACATTGATTCAACATTCACCATAGCAAACTACATTAATAGCATCAAGTTACATTGTCTGAAGAGAAGTCTGAAGAGAAAACATTACACATAAAACTACTAAGCCGAGCCCCAGCAGAAGCAGAAAATAATACAATGCCATGGGCAAAACAAAAATAAAAAGTTAACAGAAATTCCCAACACCACTACCAACCCTACCCTAGCAACAGGAAAAACAAAGTACATATCACAGAAGCACTAAAGAGTTGCAAGCCAGGCCTTCCTCCTAATCTGCGGCATTGCAATGAAACCATCACGAATGGTCTCATCCCTTAGTAGTTCAAAAGCCCTAAGATATGTTTGATCATCCAAGTCAGGAGCAAGGTCATCTAGTATGTTAAGGGCTATACTCATGCTATTCGGAATAGACGCTCCACTAGCACCAACAGGAGCACTTACTTCACAACTACTCATATTTTGTTGTGCCTGACGCATCATATCCTTCTTCATTCAGTTTACCTCTACAAACTCCTTTAATGCTTCGCTACGTAGGGAGTCTATAGACTCAGAAGACTCCTTCACCTTCCCCTTCCCTTTTCCCTTCCTCTTAAAGTCGGAACTAGGCCCAGAAAGATCTACTGAATGTGAATGTTTTCCTTGTTGACGGCCCCCAATTACTACACCGGAATACGGGCGAGTCTGCATGCCCATCCTGCTACCACCCTCACCCCCATTTCCACTACCCAACCCGTTTCCAACTCCCAACCCGTTTCCACAACCAAATCCATTTCCACCACCAAACCCGTTTCCACTACCCAACCCATATCCACCACCCAACCCGTTTCCATCACCCAATCCGTTTCCATCACCCAACCCGCTTCCAATACCCAACCCATTTCCAGGCTGACCCTCAAGAATACCACCAGCACCCATGTTAGCACCAGCACTAACATGCATTCCAAACTGCAACATGGCATCATTCAACATTTCCTCCTCATCACTGTTAGGTGGCGTCCTAGCAGATGAATGCCGGAGAACGCCAGTGGCGGTTGACCCATTGAAGATGAGCCCTAACATTTCATAGTTCGGACAACCCTTCTTGCGAAACCGTCTAGCCTTCCTGTTAATCTAAGTCCAAAAATTGAAAAAGTATAAAATTAAAACCTATCGAACATAATGTCCGTTAACCTCAAATGAGAGAGTCGGGCAAACTTACTCTAAGATAGGATTGCCACTGGACTCCGTCCCATGGACAGTGTTTGATATTGGGTCCCAACCTAGCCCTGTTCTGTGATGGAGGAGATCGGAAAATTCACGGTGGTTTATGCGCAGTCGGGTGTATTTGGTCCTACACTGTTTGGCAGTATAGGTCCGACCAGTTTGGTCGGATAGTTGGGATGCGATTGGAGACCATAAGTTCACATGAACAGACCCATTAACTATTCTGCCGGTATTTACCAGTTCAACTAATAGTTGGACAAATTTGTTTTCACACTCAGGTGGCCAAATAGCAGTGTCATCGCCTTCAGTAGATTCCATCTAAAGATAAATTTGCAATTTTTTTTAAAACAAAAATTCAAACCAGAACGTGTGTAATGTAGTTCAAACTGGAAATAAGACAATCATTCAACCAAATATTTTGTGGATGTGTGCGATGTTAATCGATGTACATTAGAACATGGGAGTTTTGTAATACCTTGCGCCTTTTCTTGCAAATGTGTGCTTCCGGGTCTCTGTTTCTTGATGAACTTCGGGTCCAATATGCCTACGTAAAACATACCATGTCAGATCATAGATTCACAGTTAAAAACGAAAAAGAAGATAGAACGTGAAGTAAAGGGATGAGCGTGACGACCTTCCAAGAGCGGGTCCGGGGAGGAGGGCCCGTGATTGTTGAGCTTGAAGACAGAGGAGGCCACTCGTAATCGGTGGACAACCCACAAATATCCTGCATTTGCAAAAACTCCTCTCTTGATGCGTTTAAATCCAAAATGAGGGAGCAAACTATTCACAAATCACTTCAAGCATGGTACAGGCTTCTCAATGCATGGGGTACGACTTCATTGGGAGGAGGAGAGTGTGTAATGACGGAGGTTGGGGCTAGGTGCAGGCTTCTCAATGCATGGGGTACGACTGTGTTTGAGACGATGGAGAATACGTGCTTCTGATGGGAGTTGGATGGTTGTTTGTAAATCAGTTTGGGGCCATTGATCATAACACCTGAAAATAATTTGAAATGGGTGCACATGGTTTGCAGCTCCACGTGGAGTCATCACCGTTAATGACACTGTGTTGGCATCCTCAGATCGACGTTCATGCCAGCAGGTTATACCGTCCACTATTATGGGTCTGCAACTACGTGATTAAAGAAGAGGCGTTGTTGGTTTTTTGTATACAAAAAAAGGCAATGTTATCTATACTAACATATCCAACGGCATACCATTAAGAGGGTGATGATCCAACGGTCATAAACTAAGTGAAGCCCGTAGGTGTTAAAGGGAGGCTGGGGGATGTGACTGCATCGTGCAGAGCACTGTTCTGCGTTAGTGTCCTTTGAGTACTGTTGGGCGTTGACGGAAGGTGCATCTTGATACGTTTTTTTGGATCTGAATATCTTTTATCAGTTTTGGGTTGTACTGCTGTGTTTCCAACGGCTAATCTCTGCAGCGTCACGTGTCTGAATATAGTGAAAGTCCATCACAAACTAACGGCTCAGATTACCCTTATATGGTGGCCAACATAATCCAAGACATCGTGTCCATCACAACCCTTAGATCCCACAGCTTCTCACCCGCACGGAATCATTCATGCACTGGTGTCCGAATCAATTGTGAACTGGCATGCAGAGATTTTATCGAGCACAGCGTCCAACCACCGTTCCTACTCGGTCATAAAAATTGAATTAGGTTAGTTTGTCCTTAATTGATGAAGTTAGTACGTTCAGTTTGTTGGAAATGGGCTTGCCAACATTGACTTCAGGGCCAATAATGATTCTGCATATAATCAAACACAAAGCCCAAAGCAAAAATGAATTGGGTTTTTTTTTTCACTTAGGTATTTGCTAAAGGATTGGGCCAAACAAAAAACCCACATGGGTTTCTGAAAAACCCAAAAAAAAACTCAAAAAATTGGGCTGCCAAACAAGGCCTCAGATTCTACTTGCACATACGTTAAACATTCGATCTCCACCTCATGCCAATTTTCGATCGGACAATTTTCATCAATAGGAGTTTTAAACCAAATTTGTGCTGCTTAAAAGTCTAACTGGAATGTGTTACACATGAAATTTAACAATGTAATTAAATACAAAATTAAGAATGGCCCTTCACCAAAAACCTCGATATGTCAAAGATCTGGAGCACAAGAGTACAACGTTGCAAAGGCGTCCCAAATACTTTTAGATAGATGTCCCAGCAATAAACCTGTTTCAAAGACAAATAATAATAATCAGAACCCAATTTCAACCAAATAGGTCTTCCAAAAAAAAAACGAAATTGAGACAAACCCAGTACAATGCTTTGGAACTCTGTCTTCTAGTTGCAAGTAACTTCAATTTGAGCCTTTTGGTTTCTATGAAAAATCTCTTTATAACTACAAGCCATATCACTTCGACAAAGCCATTAGAGCAAAAAAAAAAAAAGAAGAAGAAGGAAATAGAGTTATCTGCTTCATATTTACTAACTATCAAATTACTCTAACCCATTAAAATTGTAATCTGCCTTCTCGTTTTCTCTCTGAACACGTGACTGCAGTTGATCTAATGAATTCATCCATTAGCACGGGTTATAAGACAGGCTCATCTCCATATTCTACAAACCATATCACTTTGACAAAGCCATTAGAGCAACAACAAAAAAAGAAAACAGAGTTGGTGGAGATGAACTTCAATTACTATAACCCATTACTGTCAAATTACATATCCATCGTCCTTGGTTTTGAAGAACCCAAAACACCAACTTCCTTCTCTCTCTCTCACACATCAAATGTTTTTCTTCCTCTGTTTCCAGCTGTAGAGCCAGAGATCACAAAAAGGTCAAAACAGTAGCATAGGCAATTCGAATTAAAAAGTAAATATATTTTCTTAGACTCCCAGCGATCAGTTCGAAGTCCGAGTCCTAAAGAAAAGACCAAAAGTCACGCTTTTTTCTCTTCTCATTGCATGTACTCTTCGCGCCCTTTTTCTCTTCTCTTCTTCTCTCTTTTGCTGTGTTTGCGCCTCTGCTTCTCTGCTCAACCCAGCCTTTGATCATTGAAGATGAGTACTCTTTACATTCTCTCTGAGCAACGCTTTTGCTTTGGTGGAGGAATATCTGAAATCCAAAACACAGTCAAGAAACGGTTATTTCCTAGAGGCAACATAGAGTATACACATAAGTGCATACACCCAAGCATTGGTTGTTTTAAAGCAAATGCCAACATGACTTTCTATTTTTCCTATGCGGTCTTCTTTAAAAAGCTCTTTAATACTCTAGAAAAGCTCTTTATTACCTTCAATTTAAAACATTCATAAACCACAAACTAAATATATATATACATATTAATTTTGAAAAACGTTTAACATTATTGGGTGCTCTATCCTTGTCCTTGTTAGAGTATGGGCTGAGTGCAAGCTACTCATCCAATTCTCGGACACTGCGTGGTTCTTTAGTTGCTCTTCCAAGAAGCCCCAAACCTAGAAGGCAATGAAGATTGTGTTTTAATTGGACTTCAATTGGACACAATAATCCAACACAAGAGGAAGGTTTTGTAGCAGAAAACTATGCAAATACCGAGAAAAAGTAAAGGAACTTCCACTTAATGCTTATAAATCTTGTTTAGAGAATGGCACATATTTCCCCTACAGATACAACACATCTTTCCCACAATTGCAGAGTATAAACAGAAATGCACTAAAATCCCTAAAATATACAGACGATATCCAAATTGCATCAATTCCTGTGGCATCAAACTCATTATACAATACATTGGAACGTCAATAACCAAAAGGACTGCATAAGACTAAGATGAGAAAAATTGGTTATCAGTGCTTAGTTGTAATCAAAGAATACCGATAACCAAGGTGTCTTTTATCAACACTATTTCTAATGGTAGGTCCAATTTTATTTAAATCAAGATGTGAATTTCTCAATAGTACAAATGTTGTGGGAAACCAAATAAGGCCATGCAATATTGACCCAAACACATGGAAAAAAAAAATGACAAAAGTCAAATACAATTTTAAAACAACTCTGAAATTACAAAAGGTAATAAAAAGCATCATAAAGATAATTGTTTCTCAATCCGCGCCATGGTCTTCCTCATGAGCAGCTTCCTCATCCACATTATCATTGTCACCTGCAAAACGTTGTAAGACATGTAAGAGGGAAGTAGCTTGAGGGACAAATTGATATTGTATGTAGTTTTAGGAAATAAGGGAACGGTTGGATACTTGGATTCTGGAATATGATCAAGGTCAAGGATAGTCTGTGGACCGTTTAGCCCTTGATTATATTGGTATTGATTATATGATATGCGCTATGAATGAGGTAAAAAATTATAAAGGATCTTCGTACATTTAACATGAAAGATTAAAGAGCTAACGGTTTTAGGTGTTGTTCGTTAAGGATTTCAATTCATAGGATGATAAATTTCTAGACAATGGGAGAAAGGATTGTATTAAATCGTGATTATAGGCTAACTTCAAGATTTTGGCAAAGTTTACAATAAGAGATACGTACATAGTTGAAGTTTAGCACTATAACGCCCCGGCAAAATCATTTAACTTGTAAATAACTTATTGGTACACCTCCCAGCTGTAACTCCTCCAAAGTTAAAACTCAGGGATCATACACTCTCATTAAAAAGGAATGAGAGTCTACAGTGGAAGACTTGTCACTTATAAAAGATAGAGATAGCAACTCACACTTACAATAAAAGAATACCAGAATAACACAACTAAACATAACCATAATCATAAATAATCATAAGTCTGATGTCTCCAAAATAAGGTCATAAGACCAATCATCGAAATAACATAAAAATTACATTTTAAAGTACTAACATATATCATTCAAAATGAACAAAACTAGTTAGGCTTCAGCTCGAGATACATCTCGTAAATCATGTTGATCATATCGCTGCAGCGATCTCCACCACTGAACTAAATACGAGCAAGCCAAACTGGTTCCAGGTGATCAAAGATCACCCGAAGGACATCCTCCAACTTCACCTCGTGCATCCCATACATAGCCATTCTCGATATCAACTAACAATTCACATAAGAGTATAGATGGAAAGATATACAGGAGTAAGTCCACGACTTAGTAAGTAATAATGTACGTGTTATACACATTATCATTTATGAACTCAGTTGATAAACACAATTATTGTCATTCTCAGTTTATAACATGTCATGATGCAATATATTTATATTACATGATATAATCAGGAACATGTGATATGTTAACAATCTGTTACAACTCTCGGTGCCCCGGTCATTGCACAACTATCGTCTTATACTAATAGTCTGACTGAGTCTGACCTCGGGTGGCCCACACTGACTAGCTAAGCCATAACTAGTGACCTACTCAATGAATGGTGCGCTGTCATGAACTAAACCATTGGATCCAAGACCCTCTTAATTACATAAACTCTTTTGACCATGAAATCAACCTGTAATAATGGTAAGCCCATGGCCAATATTGCATTGCGAAACGGTGCAATCATGTCATAAGATGCATATTAATCTTGGTGTCTTTTATATGCATACTCTTCACAATTCATCGTTTCATTATCTTTCTTAGTCACAATCATTTTCACAAATGGACATCACATTTGAGAGAAATAAGCATTTCATGAGAGTTGTAAACATGCATATTTTTGTACATCAAAATAGTCATGCTATGCATAAAAGTATAACAATAACAAGTATCCATGTGAATTTTTACTCACTTGAGTCGTATGGGTCCGTTAAATACTTTTCCACTGGGTCTCCAACTTCAGAATCTGTACTTGCACCAATATCTATGTAACCATAAAGATTATCTACGATTACATAGGCGGAAAAGAGAATGAGTTTACAATGTGAATATACAAAAGAATGGCTATACATAGGTGTCACATGCGACACAAGCCATATATACAAAATACAGTTTGTGAATACAACACAACCCTGTACAAAAGAATAGACATCTGACAAGTCTATACAAAAATATCAAAGTCCCACAACGTCAATCGTAATAGCCGAGATAGTAGGCTATAGGATCATTGTCTAAGCTCTCAGTACCTGCACCAATATCTATATAACCATAAAGATCATCTATGATTACATAAGCAGAAAAGAGAATGAGTGACTCAATGGTCTCAATGAATAAAAATTCACTGAGTTTTCGTAAAGAACCGAAGTGTTAGTTTACAAGAGTTTACACCAACAGCTACTACAAATATGACATTTATTTTGAAATATAAGTAGCTGATGAAGTAAACACATGTAGTAATAAAACATTTGAAATATAATAATAGTTGAGTACAAGTATGTACGTTTCAGTCTCCCGCTTGTACTGATACACATATGTACTCATTTATGTTATAAATATAGCATGTAACTCAACTACACTCATATATAAGTATTCCTTCCCCTGTGGGTGAAAACACAAGCATATAAACATATCTAAGCAACAAAACATAAATCACATATGCAACTAACCGTAAGAATATACATATGTGCTTGTCCATGAAACCTCATATGCATACTAATATGTCTATAATAAAATAAACCATCATATGAAACACCTCATAAATCAATCATATAAATACATCATAACTCAATCATAAATCCATTATGCTCACCATGCAATGCTTTCTCTATCTTTTTATTTCTTACTCGATTGCACACAACTGTTTACAACCCTTGTGTCATGGATTTAGCACACAAGATATTTACAACCTCTGTGTCATGGGTTTACCATACACGATATTTACAACCCCTGTGTCATGGGTTTGCATGCATTCTTATGTTCTTCATACATATACTTTTTTCATGCTTACTTTACTCATAAATATTATGCAAACATTTTTGCCATAAACCCTTTTTTCTCAAAATCAAATCTCAATAAAACATCATAAAACTCAATATATCAATTTTTTCGTCATGTTTACAAATCACAACAAAACATCAATAAGTCATCAAAACTCATCATCAATTACTCATCAAATCATCATAAGTCTCAAGAAGATAATCGAAAACACGAATCACATGTTAATAGAAAATATCGTTGGTTCGTCTTTTAAACCATCATATTATTTCTTCCAAATCCTTTAAACGTTTAATTTATTTAGCAAGTACAACATCTGCTAAACATTGAAAACAAAACATAAAACACTTTAAGGTGTGTATCACTCTCAGTAAGTATAAATACTTACAAATTTCGCTTGTTAAATTAACCTCTAAACCAATGTCTAAGCAATGCCTGCTACATATACACATTGCTAAAACATTAATAGCTATACACTCTAACTCTCAAAGCCCAATAGCCATGATACTTGAAAACGCAAGTATCAATTTGGCCATAAGCAACCCATAGAATTCTAAGGTTCCAAATAGCATTTAAAAAACCTATATAATTAACCCGTAGTGAAATACTAGGGTTAGACGTCATAAAACTCTATAATACTCACTACGAAAAATCTAGGGTTTTAGACATTTACCTCAAAACTTGAAGAATCCGAAGTTGTTCATCGCGAAATTTCAACCCGATGTAGAGAAGGCACAAACCAACAAAAATCCTAAGAAAATAAGCAATATTAAGCTATACATTCAAGAATATAGCCTAAGCATTGAGAATTTAGAACTTCAAGAGTTTTTACCTTGAATTGATCGATGAAGTTAGGTTTCCAATGCCGAGAGTCTTGATTTTGGTGTTAGAAATGTGTTTGAAAGCTCACCAAGATCAATACCCAAGGTTTGAGTATGAACCCTATGAGAGAGAAGAAAGAAAAGCGTGAGGAAAGAGAAGAAAAAATCAAAAAAATGAGCTAGAAATCACGTCCTAGCTATTTATAGTCGGATGAACAGTGTCACCGTCTAGACCATTAAATGATCCATCTAGACGACAGTGCAATGGTCCATTCGGACCATGTTGCAAACGAGGTGCGAACCGTCACTACTGAGTGAACAGTGGCAAGGGACCGTCTAGACGACACTACGGATGACACTATGGACGAACGCTAATTGACTGAACAATAGCTAGGTTTGTCCGAACGATTACAAATGGGGCTGCGAACGATCAACACTGGGTGACAGCCATCCGGACAACAACACTACCGTCCAAACGCCCAAGGTGAATTTCACTTTTAAGCAAAGGCAAATGTTGAATCCAATTGCCTTTAAAGTCAAGCACACACAATCTCAGCATGTCTTCAAGTGTCTGAATCGTTCTCTTGGATTGCCCATCAGTTTGTGGATGATAACCTGGCTAAAACTTAGCTTGGTTCCCATTGCATCTTGTAATCTTTGCCAAAACTTATAAGTGAATCTAGCATCACGGTCAGAAACAATGGAAGCTGGTACTCCATGAAGTCTGACAATTTCTCGTATATACATGCTCACAAGCTTTTCCATAGAATCTGAAATCTTGAGTGGCAAGAAGTAGGCACACTTTGTGAGTCTATCAACTATCACCCAGATTGCATTCTGACCACTAGGCGCCCTAGGCAAACCAGCAATGCAGTCCATTGTAACATGATCCCATTTCCACATTAGAACATCCAAGACTAAAGTTTTCCAGTTGGCCTTTGATGTTCAGCTTTCACAAGTTGATATGAAGGACAACGTGCTACATACTCAGCGATATTGCGCTTCATACCTAACCACCAATAGTTCTTCAAGTCCTTATACATCTTTGTATTACCTGGATGCACGGTATACATTGCCTTGTGAGCCTCATCTAAAATCTCTTTTCTCAATTTTGCATCGTTAGGTACAATAGCCCTACAATCACCTCTTCTCAAAATGCCATCACGTGCCAAATCATAACCAGGAGCTTCATCATGACTACCTTTCTCTCTCAACTCTTGCAATTCAGGATCTTTTTCTTGAGCTTCTCTAATTCTATCAGCCAACATAGGAACAATAATAAGGGCCGATAGTGTTGCATCATCCATAGTAGGCCTTGCATCTAATTGTAGCATACCCAATTGCTGAGTAAGCAATTCTGTAGATAATGCAGAAACAGAAGCTTCACTTCATGATTTTCTGCTCAGTGCATCAGCAACAACATTTGCCTTACCCAAATGGTAAAGGATGTAGTAAGCATAATCTTTTATCAATTCGAGCCATCTTCTTTGCCTCATATTCAAGTCCTTCTAAGTGAAGATATATTCCAGGCTTTTGTGATCGGTGTATATCTCACACTTGTTCCCATACAAATAATGCCTCCATATCTTCAAGGTGAAAACTACTGCTGCCAACTCTAAGTCGTGAGTGTGATAGTTCTGTTCATGGTTCTTTAACTGCCTTGATGCATATGTGATTACTTTACCTTGCTGCATAAGTACACATCCTAGACCCTTGAGAGAAGCATCACTATACATAACATAGCTCTCTCTTTTAGAGGGAAGGGCAAGAATTGATGCAGTCATCAATCTTCTCTTAAGTTCTTGGAAACTTACTTCACATTCATCACTCCATACATAGCTGGCATTCTTCTTCGTTAGTGTTGTAAGAGGCTTGGATAGTGTGGAAAATCCTTCCACAAATCTCCGGTAGTATCCAGCTAATCCCAAGAAACTACGAATCTCTTGGACATTGGCCGTTTCCATTCAATGATAGCTTCTATCTTTTTCGGATCTACAGAAATCCCATCTTTAGAAATCACGTGCCCAAGGAAAGATACACTCTCCAACCAAAATTCCCACTTCTTAAGCTTTGCAAACAACTTGTTTTCCCTTAGTACTCCCAACACAGTTTTCAAGTGTTTCTTATGCTCACGATTATTAGTCAAATAGACTAAAATATCATTGATGAACACTACCACAAACTGATCCAAATACCGGTGGAATACATGGTTCATCAAATCCATGAATACCGAAGGTGCATTAGTTAATTCAAATGGCATAACCAGAAATTCGTAATGGCCATACCGAGTACGAATAGCTGTTTTTGGAATGTCTTCATTGCGTACTTTCAATTGATGGTATCCCGATAGCAAGTCGATCTTCGAAAAGATTGAAGCACCCTTGAGTTGATCAAATAAGTCATTGATTCGAGGCAGGGGATATTTGTTCTTGATCGTTACTTTATTCAACTCATGATAGTCTATGCACATCCGCATAGCACCATCCTTCTTTTTCACAAACAATACCGGCGTGCCCCATGGTTACACATTAGGCCGAATAAATCCATGGTCCAATAGTTTTTGAAGCTGATCCTTTAACCATTTCAATTCTGATGGCGTCATACGATAAGGTGCCTTGTGAATAGGCTGAGTCCCCGGAACTAAGTCAATGGAGAACTCAATCTCACGGTCAGGAGGCAATCCTGGAACTTCAGCAAATACATCTGAATGATCACGTACAACTGGAATATCTTCCAACTTCAACTGTGCTTCCAGCTTTGCTACAACATAAGCTAAATAGGCGTGAGCACCATTACAAATACATTTCCTAGCTTGCATAGCGGAGAGGAGGGGCGGTGTAGCTTGTACACGAGTCCCGCAAAATATGAATTCAAAACCATCAATAGGTCAAAATGTGACTTCCTTCTTTCTACAATCAATGCTAGCACCATAGCTCAATAGCCAATCCATTCGCAGAATGACATCAAAGCCCATCATACTGAACACTGTAAGTCTTGCTGGTAGTGACTTATCACCAATGACAATTGGACAGTTATCCACATACTTACTACAAGTGACTGTATAACCCGTGGGTATAGACATTCTAACACATTGCTCTAATGGTTTTAGACTCAAATTTCATAGCTTTACATATGTAGATGATATGAATGATTGAGTTGCTCCAAAATCAAACAAGACACATGCCAATCTACCAAATAAAGGGATAGTACCTTTGACAACATCAGTGCTGCCATCCTCAACATCAATAGCTGCAGATGTGAGAGAATAAACTCGAGCCTGAGCAGGCTACCTATGCTGATACCTTGCAGTCTATGATCCTTGACCCCCATATGAAGTCATTGGGCAATTCCTTGTGATGTGACCAGGTTTACCACAAGTAAAACATAATCCAAGCCTGCACTCACCAAAATGTGATCTTTTGCACTTTGTACATACGGGTCTCTAACTTGAATATGTAGCCTGAGGATTTCTTCTAATAGCAATTCCAGAACTGCTCCCACTGATAGCTTGTCTTTTTGCAAGATAGTTTGGTGGAAGTGCTGGCCGCTTCTTCAAAGCATACTCAGCAATTGCTTCCTTCATACTTCTTTCAGCGATAAATGCCGTATCTACCATTTCTGTAAATGTCGCAATTTTGAGACAAGCAATGCGATCACGAACACCTGATTGAGGCCATATTTAAACCTCTATATTCTTGCTTCATCATTTGGTAGTAAGGTTGGAGCATATCTTGATAATTCTAGGAATTTGTTAGCATACTGCTCCATAGTCATATTGCCTTGTACTAAGGTGAGGAATTTTCAGGCTTTCATTTCTCTTTGCTCTTTCGAAATGAACCAATCATTAAATTCGTTTTCAAATCTCTCCCAAGTGATTGGGGCATTTTCACCCAATTCAGCCATCAATATACCATACTTTGATAACCACCAATATGCGGCTTCATCAGAGAGTTTGGGGGATGCGTATTCCACCATTTGCTCATCGATGCATTTCAGAGTTCGCATAAGCATTTTTATACCTGTGAGCCAACGATCTATTGCTATAGCTCCAGCTAAACCATTAAATGTTGGGTAATGGTGACAAAAGAAATTGGATGAGGTACAGCCAACCATTTCTCTTTGTTTCGTGTGGCTGTGGTAGACAAGCTAAAACTATGGCAATGAGTTGATTAGTTTGTGCCAAATGTTCAGCCACTCCCAACATAGCGGTCGAAGGAGGAAGAGGTGGTGGAGGTGGATGAGCATTTTCACCCCCAATCCCACTATTCACCAACTCATCAAGGCGATATTGTTGTGGACGATGTCCTCTTCTTGGTGGCATTTTTTGCACCATCACATTGCAACTAGTTAGACAATGTGATTGCATACAAAATATCACGTAAACGAGCATTAACAATTATGAGCATTTATTAAACTTGCCCATGCACAACTCATCTTAAGCTGAATGATTTATTTTCTCTTTAGGCTTTTAAGTTCCTATAGCTTCGACACTATACTCTAGACTTAGACAGTCTAAACAACCTATCTCTCACAATAACCCTTAGAGCAAACTGCTCTGATACCAAAACCTGTGACAACCCGATTTCATCACACACATATATATTTTTTTTAAATGAAACCGAAAATTACAGAGGTTCATGTAAAGCCCATATCATCAACTCATAATCTGAGCATATCACATCAGAGTTAATTACATACACGTAGCGAAATTAAATACATAACATGTGAGAGAAACACAACTTGAAGTTGACATAAACTATATACAACAATTTTACAACACATGCTATACAATAAAAGAAAGGCTATCGAAAATGCCATATACGGCATAGCCAAAATACATCAATCTGTTTCTAAATATACAACAACATGATGTACAACAAAAACTAGACTACTGTAAGAGTCTATACAAAATACCCAATGGGCATCACCTTCAAATATGATATCCCAAGTAAGCAGCCACTGGATCTTCATCAAGATCCACTGTACCTGCAATAACATCAACATCTATGCAATCATAGAGATCATCTATGATTATATAAGGAAATGACAGAAGAAAGGGTGAATCAATAGTTCATAAAGAATGAAGACTCCCCCGTGGGTTTTCGCAATGAGCCAAACTTTTGTTTATGTAATTGCTTACAATATCAGCCACTAAACTTCATAAAAATATTATTCTTTCATTTATCAAACTCAGTGTAGCTGATGAAGTAAACAACACATTCATAAAGCATTTTGAATCATTATATATATAACTGTGAAGTTATGCATATGCTCTAAAATACATTTGGATACATATACATATAAACCATCTAATGCATATCTTGTACATAATAAAAGTGTAACACCCAGGTCCCATATTGGGAAAAAGGAGAAATTATCCCACATAGAGTGGGTGATTTATGAAGAGAGTCATGAGTGTTGAGTCCCACATCGCTTGGTTACTAGGTGGAAACTGGGCTTTATAAGTGATTCTAGGGAAACTCCAAAATCGACTAGTCCTTTTGGGGTGATAGCGCAGATGTGGCTAGGCTTTTTCCCTGGGTCGTTACAAATGGTATCAGAGCTACCTAGTAACGCCAGGCTATGTGGCACTAGAACACTGCATGATGTGGCCCTGACGAGGACGTCAGGAGTTTAAGAGGGGGATTTGTAACTCGGTCCCATATTGGGAAGAAGAGAAATAGCCACATAGAGTGGGTGATTTATAAAGAGAGTCATAAGTGTTGAGTCCCACATCGCCTAGTTACTAGGTGAAACTGGGCTTTATAAGTGATTCTAGGAAAACTCCAAAATCAACTAGTCCTTTTGGGGTGATAGCGCAGATGTGGCTAGTGCTTTTCCTTGGGTCGTTACAAAATGTCCATAAAACATCATATGCAATATAGCTGTAAACGTATACATAAGTTTTTTCCCATTGAGAATCTTATGCATACTAATACATCTAGTATGAAATACATTTTAAACCAATACACATAAATCATTAATAGCAATGCAATGCATGCTTTAATCTTCAACTTTCCTTTACTTTCATAATGTGTACAGCATGCTTAACAGACTTAGCTCGAGCAACTACACACATTGGCTTCAAAAAACAACTCCCTAGCCTCGTGCATAACGGGCCCAGCCCTAGCACTTATACATAACGGGCCCAGCTCTAACAGCTTTCATAACTTTCTTTACTTTCATCATAATGGGTCCAACTCTCTTTTTTAACTTTCATCTTATTGGCCTAGCCCTCTCCTTTATCTTTTGAGTATTAGCCTATGTTCATGCCCACATATCAATGCACATGCTCATGTCAATGCACTTACAAATCTCAACAATCATGTCTCAACAACTGAAATTAAATGTAACGCCCCGGTTTCTATGCAATAGAACCGTAAGCAGAAACCTCCGGTTTCCACGTGACATTACTACCTCAGAGATCAGTCTCGCAGCGGATATATTTTTTTCTTTTAAAAACACTAGGGAACAACTAAATTACACAATAGAGCTGACTGAAATACCTCGTGCATTAAAAAAAACGCTAGATGTTTTAATATTACAAACATGTGCATACTAGATGCACCAAATAAAGGATAGTTGCAGCATATGCCACAGACGGCATACAATTGCAACACCATGCTGTTTAGATATATTACAAACTATAATTAATAAAAACCAAAACATACAAAATACGAAGAGACATATATACAACAAAATGTTGTCTCTTCTGGGATATAGCACATCTTGACAAAGTAGTGCCTAATAGTCATCAAAGTTGTGACGCCCGAGGAATTCAAATCTTTTAAACATATTATTAAACTAAATAATATATGTTGAAGAGACATTACATTTAGCTATGATAATGGTTTTAGAGACGTTCATGAAGTTTAAGAGATTTCTAGTCAAAACCCTTTAGAATCTCTTTAGAAAAGGATCGTTTTCTGACGACCAATCTTGTAAGTATCAAAAACTGGATCAAACGAACTCAGTTTTACTCAAACTGAAGCCCGTTATGCTTGTATCGAAACCCTCTACGACATAGTAGATCTTCGAAAAAAAAAAGTCAATCCGTTGACCTTTTTGGCATAAAGTTGACTATTCATCGCTTACGTGGCACTTTTGACCCGAGCCTTATTTCTAAAAATAGAATTTCACCATTTTGATTTATATCATAAATGGACTCTATTTTGTATATAAATGGTTTTTACTTCGGTTTGGTGAAATCGGAATTCAATTCCGAGGCAGTTGACTTTTTGGCCTAAACCCGGGCCTTAAAACCTTCAACTGTCGAATTTAGGTTTTAAAACTGCTAATCCACTAGGTAGGACCAGCTATTCACTGATTTGGGAGCTTAGGGTGTTGACACATGGAAAAGGGAGGAGCTGCTGGAAAGGGAGCACACAATGGGCCAAAAAGTCTAAAAGTGGTTTGACAAAAGTGTGTTTTGGTGACTTTTTGGCATGATAGCTTGACTACCTTGTCCATACACATGGTGGACATTTTTTTTGACCTATTGGGCCCTAGATGAGTCTATAAAAGGATGGAGAACCCTCAGGAATCAGACCATTCAGTTCCTTTGAGTTCAACCAGAAAATCCTCTCATTCATCTCACACACACACTCTCACGGCACCTAAGGGGTTTTGGAGGAGTTCTTCTCCAAACTGTCCAGAAATCATACCCTACCTTCCTTTGAGTATACAGCAGATAACCCAACCTTTAGAAGCAGTTTTGGAGTCCATTTGAGGTATGAAAGCTTCATCCTCCTCAACTAGTTTCAAAACCGGCTCAATAGAGGGGTGTTGGGGAATTTTTGTGGTTTTTCACAACCTGTTTGCAGGGGCTGTGTATGATCACTTAGGAGTAGGGGTGTTCGTCGGTTAAGCGGTGTCGAAAATAGGCATTTCGCCTTTCGCCAAATTCACAGTCGGTAAAGTCGGAAATTGTAACCGACTTCACCGCATGTGAGCTTTTTCGCCTCCCGACTTACCGACTTTTGTCGTAATGACGGTCGGAAAATGTCGTTTAAGTCGGTTAATATGGCCCAATAATATAAAAAACCTGTTTCAAATTTACATTATTATAATCAACATTCACAACCTATTAGATCATTCACATTCCATACTCAATCAAACATTATACTTGAATCAATATCAACTATCAAGATTCACAAACCCTATTAAATCATTCAAAACCTACATTCTCATAATCAACACTTCATAAACCTATTAAATCATTCACAATTCTCATACTCAATCAATTATACTTGAAATAATTATACCAACTATCAAGGATTCAAGCATATCATGCAAATCCACAACTAATTAAAGATATGTTCCTTAAAGTTTACAAACATTTATATAATAGAATAATGCAAGGATGGCAATAACTAAAGTCATAAACAACTTACAACCAAATTTTTAAAGACATAAACAACTACAATACATTAACAAATAGTTTCTAAAACCAACATGATAAGTTATAACCAAATAACCAACACAAAATAAATATTGTTCCCAACTTCAAAATCCTCAATGTAGGCTTGTAGTTGTAACTTCAAGGTCTCCAACCATTCGATCCCCCACAACTTCAATAACCAAAATAATCAAGTTAAAGAAAATTCAAAGTATAAGGCACAAGTATCAATTAATAAAATCAACTAAGAAAGTAACCAAAAATAAATTACCATACAACATCAACTAACCCACAAACCACAAGTCTCCAAACCGCTTCCGCATCGTCAATGATCAATAGATGTTGGACATTAAATTTCTACCACAGAAAATTGTTAAATAATTAGTAAATGTAAACCAATTTTATCCAAACAAGCAATTAGCAAATACCCATTAAGTAACTTTGAAATTTCATGGTAATAAAATATTAGTACCTAAATCCATCTTGTAGCTTTCATCATCATCCAACTTTCGACAATTATGTTTCACTGAAAGTAATGGGAGAAGATCTCAACCAATTTTGAGATACATAGTAAGTGCCTCCACCGTTTTTGGAGCAAAGAACTCCTATATGGGATCAAGCACACGACCTCCGGTGCTAATTGCAGGACTCTGAGCAACTGTCGGTAACTGAATCGCCAACACCACTCTCGGGCTATTTCAGAGAGGACCGGTATCTTTGTTTGAATTAACTTCACCAATTCAAAATATCAAAGTTTGGCCTTGATAATCTCTACACCCTCTTAGAAATATTCAGTCCATCTCATTTTTACATATCAAACAATTTTGTGATTCCCGAAAACTTCACTAATCAAAAGAGTCTCATCTTCGATTCTCACTGACGTGAACCATGGCTCCGTCAGCACTGTTACCCTCATCAACACCTGACATTGTCGAGTTTTCTCCAAACCACTACTAGCACGGAGCATATTTGATCAAATTAATCGATCTATGTCATCTTTCAATAAAGCTAAAAGATGCTCTTCCAATCTCAGTCAACTAGGTTCTTCCGACACCAAAACACTCAAAAGTACCATCTTGTACGAGGAATCTCAAGGAATAACTGCCACAAAAAACAGCCGGTTTATCTCAACACAAGATCCCCCCATATTTATCATATTTTACTTTCATCTTCCTTGCCATAGCCACCCCAACAAAGGATCGGAACTTTGAGCATATTTCTTTCACGTGCTATGAATAAATACCAGCTCACGGGAAAAACAAGTTTGACGTTGAATACAATGAACCAAGAAATTTTCATGAGTCACATCATAAACACTTTTTAAAAAACTTTACCAAAGGCAGCTGATTTTTTTCCAATCATCATCCGTAGGAGGCCCAACCCCCTTCTTCCTCACCAGTATCAAGCACTATGACTCATAAAAGCTTCAATTTCCTCTTGCAAAGATCAAATGCTTTTTTGTACTTCTCGCTACCCTCCAACCATTACAATAGGTTGAGTTCATCTATGGAACATCCATTCACCAAGTGTAAAAACCGAACTCAACCTCTCGCTGCGACGCACAAGATTAAACTTTCCAATCTCTTGGGCGGGGACTTCACATATTTTACCGCATTTTCGAACTCTCACTATTGAGTCATCAACTCATTTAAACCATCACGCACACTAAATTCCAAACATGAGCGGGAGCATCTCCATGAAGAAAGTCATGACCACAAACAATTTGTTTATGGATCTATTGTTCTCTTCTAAACCAATCAAGTGCGGTTTCATTAGAAACTGGCATTGTCGCTGTAACTGTCATAATCTTTACACCAATGCC
>FXXK01002931.1:0-10425 GCA_900184695.1 Betula pendula
AAAAAAAAAGAGAGAAGATTCTCTTTTTTTAAAAAAAAAATCACGGAACGTAATTTGATGTAATTATATTTTTATTAATTATAATTGTCTAAATATTAATCCTGAACCAGGCCAGTTCGGTCTAGTTAATTCTCAATTCCAAAGCTATTCAAGATTAGTATTTTGATATATGCATTAATGAAAAGCTAAAGTATATGACTCAAGCAAGAAAAACTTGAAGTGGAATGTTAGCCTAACATAAATTATGCTCTCAAGCTAGGTCCACAATGGATGCAAACAACGAAGTTATATATACGAAGTCCTTGAAGTGGATGTTACCACATAAATTTGTGTCCCGAGAGCAAAGTTAATCATGATTTTTATTATCTATTAATTATTATCTATCAAAACAACGCAATGACTATAAACAAATCTCTTTAGTGGAGTCTGAAGACTAATCTATTATTTAAAAGCACAAAACATGAAGGAGTATAAAACAAACATGAAGGAGCTATAAACAAACCTGATGTTCACATATAACTAGCTTCCTTAGTATCTTGTAGAAACTTCAATTTGATCTTGTTGAGCGTGATTAAAAATATTTTTTGCATTAATCCTCGCTCATGTAACTCAAGACAACACTGTAAAGTCAATCCCATTATGAAAGATGTACAATTCTACATAGAAGCATAATCTCTTTCGGTTCTCATCAAATTGGCATCGACCACTTTAGTTACTAAAAGTGGTGATGATTCCACTACCAACTCTTCAAGCACATTTCTCCAGCAAACATGTCATCAGTAGGTTTCTTTCTTATAAAAGTTTCCATCAGCAAAATACTATAAGTATACAAATCGCCTCTTGTAGAAACAATTCCTTCCGACCCATACTCGATTTGTAAACATAACTGCAAAATCATGAGAACATAATAATGTATTGTATAATAGTGAATGAACAAATTCTAAGGATATTAAGTGTTAGTCAATATTTTGCCAAAAGGCTATAGTATATGTGTAATGCCCCAAAAATATTTAAAAGAATTTTTCAAAATATTTGACAAAGCTTTCAATTAAAAAAAAATACCCACTTATTTTATAAAGCATTAAAATAATATTTTCAGAAAAAAAAGACAACCATCAAACGTTTAATAAATACCATCAAACGTTTGATGAACAGTACAATCACGTTCTTTGTAAGCTTGCGCATCCTCAAAACAGGTGTCAGTACAGTACATAGATAACAACTACAACGAGATCCCACATGGTGGCTTGGCATAACTCTTCTCTAAATAGACATTCTTTGGTGGATGTTAATGTTGGAAAAGCTCACGTTGCCTTCTTGGCAATCAATCTAGCTTTCTCATTTGGCTGCAAATCCATATGTCTTAAGCAGACTCACTCGTTATTGACTTGGCCATCAACAGTGCAAATTCCTTTTCTGATTGGAATTTGCTCCGATCATTGAAGATATTCAACTGTAGCTCCAATGTTTCCACAATTCGGATCGCTTCCAACTTCCAATAGAATTTTTGGAAGCATTCCCATCACTTGTCCATTACTTTCTTATGTTAGATTAATAGTTGGAAAGACCCACTAGTGTATATCTTCTCTCTTTTTTCCCTTATTGAATAAACAAAAATCACAAAACATTTCAATTTTAAGCTGTTCTTAATATAAAATCAGTAAATAAATTTTAATACCTATATTAAACTAAAATTATATGTATTTTTATTTCACCTGGCCAAAATACAAGGAGATAAACAATCAGAAAATATTGTGATTTTTGTTAGGAGTTCCACCCACATGTATTTTGGGAATTCCACCAATGATTTGCATCTTCAAATATGATTTTTCATCTCTATTTGGTATTGTGGGTGATTTATTTGTTTTGTAATTCGAATCCGTTTTTAGCCTGGGAATTTTAGATAATAAAATATATTTTAGAACAGCTTAAAATTGATTTGTTTTGTGATTTGATTTTGTTTTTGGCCTGGAATTTCAGATAATAAGATTCTTGTATCGTATTGTTTTCACAAATAAATTAAGTCAAGCAACTTTGTCCAAACCTCATCCATTTGCAATGCTCAAAAATTTCTATGTTGCGAGGGAAATAATCAAGTGTCCACTTTCAAAGCCCTTCTGTCCACCTCTTTAGTGCTGTAAGTTTTATCTTTGGTCAGAAGAATGTCATGCAAGTAGGTGCAGGTCCTCCGAGGAGTATACTCTTCTGTCCACCACAATTTCTTAAGGAAATCAGTAACTTGTTTAACGGATCATAGGTCCACTACCATTATGGTCAGTTAAGAGTACTCACACAAGATCAAGGATTCCTTTCTCCTTTCCCCTTTCCCCTTTCCACACAAAAAATACAAAATAAAAATAAAAAATCAAGCTTTGTAAGCCACCCATGCCCCCAATCTGCTTCAGCATCTGTGGGGGGGAAGGACTTTGCTCGTGCTGTGCATTCATAATTCGTGATAGGGCACTCATTTCACCCTTCTTGGGAATCTTAATCCCTTTCATTTTGCTCGCATTCATATTTCGTGATAGGACACTCATTTCACCCTTCTTGGGAATCTTAAGCCTTTTCGTTTTGCTCCATACTTTACCAAGGCGCTCGTAGCTTTCCAACATCTCCTTCACTTCTCCAACATCACAACCAGAAAATTGTCCTATCAGCATCATACGAGACTCATTGATGAGCTGCTTTGGATTTGTACTATCCAACTCTGCAACATTTTAACAGTTATCTATTAGAATTAGAAAAATGAATTCGATACCTATAGAATCAATCGCATAAACCGTTGCCAAATGCATAGCAAAACCACATAAAATTGCCTTGATTTACCTTCTGGTGTCATTGAGTCCATCATGGTCATGTAACGCTCAATCTTCTCCGAACTTTCCTTTTCACGACCTTCTGGCACCAACTTGGTACTAATTCCAGGAAGCATTGCAAAAACCTACACAAACCAAGTCTGTCAAGCATGAAGAAGCAGCCCCTTAGATGATGAATCAAAAGCATAAACATAAACACAAACACGCTTCAATCAACAACTTCAACATGACACAACTCAAGCATAGTAGCATCACTTGTTGCCTTTCAAATAAATTTATAAAACTAATGACCATACCGTCATAGTCAATAATGGTCTGTCCATAACCCTTAACATGTTGCTAATAATTCACAATTAAAGTTGATACACAATATAATACAACAAAAAACATATCCGCAGCATTTGCAAGAGTAAGTAAAACACACCAAATAGATCAGAAGAAAAAATCTCATAAAAAGCTATCTGCAAAGGTCAAACACACTTTTTTCCCCACTAACACGTGAATATAAAACGTAGTTAGTCAATAATTAATATTGCTACATTAGTTGCCTTACAACAGCAACTACGTGGCCACCCATTATTTGTCATATATGCTGCTACAACAACTGACGAAGCACAATAAAGTGAAAGGCACATATTTGTTAACAAGGCTTCAATAAAATAGAATAAGTCAAGTAATAACCTGACTAATGTTCTGCAGTTGCTCATACATAATTCTTAATGTAAAGTTTCCTTCTAAAAGATTTTGCAGAAGCTCAGGCTGCTGACCTATAGGAACAACTTCATGAATTTTGTCCATAAATTCAGACCAGTCGCCCATGCCTAGTTGGAAAGATAATCGACATGTAAATACTTCAAACATTCATAAGAAATCTAATTAGAACCAAAAAAAAATCAAGGCATACCTAAGAGACGGTTGACAAATGGTTTAACATCAAAAACTTCAAACTCGTCCATGTGCTCTCCAGTCCCAATGAATATGACAGGACTCTTCGTTGCAGCAACACTACACAAACAAAGTGGCACAGTATTTACTTGTCAAAGTATACAAAGGAGAAATGTTTTAGACTTTAAATTGCCTCTATCAGAGATTCAGAATGAGGAAGAAGTTTCTATTTTCATAGAAAATTGAATCAAAGTAAGGAGGACCCAAGCTTTGTATTGAATATTCAAACAATATCAAGAAGAAAGGGGCATTTGAAGTATAAATCATAACACCGAGGGAAAAATCAAAGTTCTAAAATTTGAAGTATTCAAAAAATAAAGGAATAGTAGCCCAACATAGACATCTCCTTAAAGCGTGATCTCAGAATCACCATCTTGATCCTTTTCTGTCGAAGCTCGACACATTTGAATGTCCAACTGCTATACTTGCACCAAGTAGACTTGACACATTCGAATGTCCAACTACTATGCTAGCACCAAATAGACCTGACACATTCAAATGTCCAACTGCTATACTCACATCAAATAGATCACACATAAGGTATAATGGAATTGCACTTCGCATACATAGCTCTTTTACTTGCAAAAAAAATCCTCCCCAACATTCCAAACAATGCAAAATCTGTTCTAGGCATCACCAACTAAATTCCAAACATAAAACAAGCAACCAAAGCCCTCTATCAACATCACAATGAACAAATGGCCATCTTCTGTCTCACCACAGCTCTCTAAAAGCCCAACTTGGCTAATATTTTCTCAAAGATAGACAAACTTTGTGGCAATAGACTCCCAATGTATTTTTTGTTGATTATTCCATATCTTGAGAGGAGATAGTTGAGAAAGTAGGTGGTGCATGAACGTGTGAGGACCCGCTTGATAGAGAAAGTCATTGGTCTTCTTCAATTTTGCAGTGTCATTAATGATGAGTTATTTGGGTTTCCTCTACATCGAAGTAAAATCATTTGAGCTCCATTATGAAGAGGGGAAAGGAGGTCTTCGTTTTCGTTTTGCTGAGAGGAGTAGAGGAACCTATCGAGTGGTGATATTGGGCAAACAGAGCGTGATGTGGCTAAGATTGATAGTGGAGGAGTTGATAAGGGGAGAGAATTCGAGAGATTTTTGTAGGGCATTCATTCAGATATGGGACGTTTTTTATATTGCCCATGGGCAAAAGAATAGCCATGGAAAGTTTTTGGAGCTGTCGGTGTATGTTGTGGGAGGGCGGCGAACCTTCATTGGTATTCGGGAAGGACGGAAAGGAAGAAAATGGGGTGAATGTATTGCACAAAAGAATAAAGCTTCAGAAAACACATTTATGGAAGCGTCAATATTACATTTAGATCCAACTAAAAACATGAAATTGTAGGCTGCAATTGTTGCAATAAAACTTACGCACTAAGAGCACCACCTCCCTTTGCATGCCCATCCAATTTGGTAACAATTACAGCTCCAACTGAAACACACTGCTTGAAAGCTTGAGCTTGATCAAATGCAGCCTGACCAATACTGCTATCCATAACAAATATAACAAGATCTGGTTTCTGCAAGATGCAAAGAAATATTTTTCGTAATTATTGCCAATCAACTACAAACTGAGAGGTACAAAGCGATGCTAGAAAAATACCGTTGCTTCAGAAACTTGACACATTTCTTCAAAAAGAGCAGCTTCTTGTTTGTGACGCCCACTGGTATCAACAATTATTAGATCACAATTTTCTTTCTTGTACCTTTCCACACCTTCTACTGCAATTTTCACAGGGTCGGACTCTGTATAACTGTAGGGTTGAAAATCCCAATTATTACTTGAAAATACTGAATAATACATTATCTGATGACATGTGATAGATAAAAGCATCAATTAGAGTAATAATGATTATAATCCTAAACAAAACTAATAAAGATAACCAAAAAAAAGGGGAGATCACAAGATAGATATTATCTCTCTCTCTTTCATTTCCTTTCTCTTTTTTCTTTTTCCGCGGGGGGTGGGGGGACACAATTGCAGTGTCATAGCTGACGAAGTCCCAATTCATAATACTAGTAATCACTTAGATGCATCTATTATATTCTTCAACAAGTGCTTAACTATATGTTCATCATCCTACTCATAATATTTGCTCTGATCAAAAGCAGTCAAATCCAGTTTAGTGTGTCGTTTCCACGGACCTTCCTTTGGTCAATCAGGTCATGCTTTTCAGATAAACCCTAGAGATGACATTTTCATAATAAAATGATTGTGGGAAAGTTAATATTAGTTTGCCACATATTCAAATTAAAGTTCTTCTTTGGGCATTCATGAGTAAAATAAATTCTGAGCAACTCGATATTATCTTTTATTTGTAAATTACACATGCACTCGATGGGTCTTGAACCCGCCACCACACCCTCAAATCTAGGGTTTCCTTGGCATTACACCTAAGAGAAGGTTAGATCACACAAACCTTAAGCATAATTGCTGCAAGATTTTCATAAACTTGATCTCTATTACATTGAAATGCATTATATATATAAATGTAAACCTAAACCTCTTTTTTTTTGATAAGTAATGCAAACTTTATTTAAAAAAATGTAAGGCACCACTAAGTATATAGGCAGTATACACAGAAAGCTCCTAACAAAAAAGAGCAAAAGAAAAACTCAAAAAAAAACCACACACCTGAAAAAACCTCAAACCCAAAATCCTCAAAACACCCAAAGCCCGAATCCCACACAAAGCGCTCAACGCTCGAAAGCGTGAGCCTTGCCTTTGCCACACCTATAGGATGCTCATTTAGAATCATAGTTGATGGAGCATTATAAATTCAGAAGCTCCCTTCTACTCTTTACCTTTCGATGGAGATCAACTTTAGTGTCTTCAAACTTCTCAAATGAATCCCCTGCCAAAGCCCAATCCAAGCGAGCCGCAGGGAGAAAATCACCCAAAGGATACGGAAAAATTTCCATCCTCNAGATAAACCCTAGAGACGACATTTTCATAACAAAATGATTGTGGGAAAGTTAATATTAGTTTGCCGCATATTCAAATTAAAGTTCTTCTTTGGGCATTCATGAGTAAAATAACTTCTGAGCAACACGATATCACTCGATGGATCTTGAACCCGCCACCACACCCTCAAATCTAGGGTTTCCTTGGCATTACACCTAAGAGAAGGTCAGATCACACAAACCTTAAGCATAATTGCTGCAAGATTTTCATAAACTTGATCTCTATTACATTGAAATGCATTATATATAAATGTAAGCCTAAACCTCTTTTTTTTTATAAGTAAGGCAAACTTTATTTAAAAAAACGTAAGGCACCACTAAGTATATAGGCAGTATACACATAAAGCTCTTAACAAAAACGAGCAAAAGAAAAACTCAAACAAAACAATAGGAAAAACCCACACAACCCGAAAAGACCTCAAACCCAAAATCCTCAAAACACCCAAAGCCCAAATTCCACACGAAGCACTCAACGCTAGAAAGCGTGAGCCTTAACTTTGCCACGCCTATAGGATGCTCCTTTAGAATCATAGTTGATGGAACATTCTAAATTTAGAAGCTCCCTTCTACCCTTTACCTTCCGATGGATATCAACTTTAGTGTCTTCGAACTTCTCAAATGAATCCCCCGCCAAAGCCCAATCCAAGCAAACCGCAGGGAGAAAATCACCCAAAGGATACGGAAAATTTCCATCCTCCCCACCCCACACCGCCATCTCCAAAGACAAACCAAAACCAAATCCAACTGGCCACTTCTGGGATTGAACCAAGCCTGTCTCCTTGTCAGCTGCACGAGGGGGCTGAGCACTCCGCGAGGCCTGGGAGCAGTCCAAGCCCAGCACTACAGGAGGACTCTGAGGATGAACCACAGCAGAAGAGCTACCTAAACCAATAGGCATGACAGCCAGAGCACTAAAAACCGACACTGCCTCAGCGATCAGGCTATCATCTATATTCAAAAATTGGTTGTCCTTCAAGGACTAGGACTAGGACTTTATGGGCTGAGTAATAAGCTCAAGTTATTAAACCCACAAACAGAATTTAACAACATATAAAGACCGATGGATCACAAGTATAACCCATATTTAGATTTTCTAAAACTAAAAAAATATCTGAATCTTAAAACGATTCCGAAAATATTTTCTGCTATTTGGTTGGTACCAAAATCTTTACCCACTATTTCATTGGAAGCAACCAAAAACTGGAAACTGGCCAGGAATTAACTGGAAGCCAACGAGAGCCACTGGAATCTGCCGCATCTCAGGGCCAAACTCCACAAAATATATATATATAGATATATATATTTGTGTGTGTGTGTGTGTGTGTGTGTCACACAGCTCTACACATGAACAACCTCACACAACTTCACCAAAAACTCAATCCACCCACCGGCGAACTCCCCGAACAGCCACAAGGCCCACATCTCCGCCATACCCATCTGCCCAAACAACCTTAGCTGCCACCACGCCAAAATCACCAGCCAACAAAACCATCAACAAAAAATACCCAAAATCAGGATCCAATCAAACCCAAGCATCAATTTATCATGCTTCCAAAACCCATAAATTGGAAGTGGGTTTTGCAATTGGGGCTTCAAACCTCTGCCATGTCCAAGAAGCTTGCCTTCAACCTCGCTCAATCCGCCTTACCACCAATCTTTCGGACACCATCTGCACAGTTGTCCATACCGACCTAAACTTTGCCAACCCCAAAATGTCACCGTCTAGTGGGGGGTTTGAAGGATGGCACGGTGCAAAGAGTGTCTGGAATATAGTTTATGTTTCTTAGATACATAAGCCATCTTACTCCATTTTGGGATGATTTCTGTTGACTCATAAAATCATCTCAAATAATCAAATTTTCCTATTTAGACTAATCAAATTTTCATACATCAACCAAACACTTTAAAATGAAGAAAACTTTTTCCAAAACACATTTAACGTAAAAACATACAAAGGCTAAATTAAATGAAGTTGGCTTATTGCTTGCATGCATTAGATATCATATGTTCAATACCAAACAAAAAATAGATAATTACAAAAATACTAATACCCCTTACATGAGTGAGAGAGAGAGAGAGAGAGTTGCAATTGTTTGTGCCACTGCTATTGAACCATTATAATTGTTTTCTTATGCCTCCATTATTGTTGTCTCTACAATATTTTGTTTAAGATAAATTGTGTGGTCATGGGCTAACATTTACTTTCATTTGCTTCCCCTTTTCCTTCCTCTTATCCTTGTAACACAAATCTTCACACCAATCTTCATACATTTATCTCTACACTTCAATTACAAACAATAGAATGTGGAAGAAGTACCTTCCATAAAATGGAATCTTAGCCTTAGTTGCATTCTGCTTTAGCTGATCAAAAGCACCAACTCTTAACGTATCTGCACAGACGAGGGCAGGCCTCCAGCCCTTTTTCTGATAATAATATGCGTACTTTGTACATGTAGTGGTCTTCCCCGACCCTGAATTTTTTTTACAAACAAATAGAGGTGCAAATAAGGAAACGTGCATTAATGGCAAAACTTCCAAATAAATAAGAAAATTGATCATATGGTGGTGAGATTGTATGTGACAATCTCATTGATCCAATAAGCATTAAAACAATCTGATAAATAACATACCTTGTAAACCTACAAGCATAACAACACTTGTCTTCCCTTTCTTTGGAGTGAAAGAAGGCTTCCCAGGATCCAACATTTTTGCAGAGTTCATAAATATAGCCTACAGTAAAAGTAACCCTCACATAAAAGCACCAGCAGATACCAAGAGCTTGTATAGCCCCCAACACAAAGGACTAGCTTAGTTGCATATTTAGTTTCAAAAATAAATGCAAACTAGTCATATGAAGATAGAAGTATGTAATGTAGAAGAGACATACATAATATTTTTGCTTTTCAGCACTCAAAGCACAATGATGATATAGGCCTTGGCAGATATGTATTAATACCATCAACACCTTCCACCATCACAATCTCATTACGCCAAACCTTGTTCGAAATTGATTCCAGAATTATGTAAACTAAATCATTAAAAACCGAAGTCTAGGGCTCTAGCCTAGTATAATTACTTTGTCAGGTCCATATCGGGCACTCTCTAATTTTCCAAAAAAATTAATAGAAATCATGGACAACTACACCCAATCCAATTAATGCTTGGTAATTCACAAGGTTATCTAGCTTTCCAGAGCAAATTCTAATCCCTAAACTTATGGCAGCCAATCCATTTTCATCACAATAGTCATAAACCGCAAAATGATTTACAAAGTGCATTTTTTTTTTTTTTATAAATAATCAAATTATCATTAAAAGCAAAAAGCACTACTCAAGTACACAAGGAGTATACAGGAGAAAATACCTAGGTAGGAGGAGAGAAAAGAATAAGAAAATTATGAAAACTAAGCTCCCAAGGAGCTACAACGCAGCCGTCCAACTTAAAAGAGTAAAAAAGAAAAAAGACTCAAGCTCCCCAGACGATCTCTCACGGTCCTCAAAACTTCTATTATTTCTTTCCTTTCAAAGACACCACAAGGGATAGAAACACACCATCTTTCACACAGCAGCACTCCGAGTTCTCCCACCAGTCCACCAACAAACAAACAAGTTAGCTAGACTACTAGGCATTACGCAAGACAGCCCAAAATAATTGAAAAAGGCATTCCATAAAGCGCAAGC
>FXXK01002931.1:17426-29504 GCA_900184695.1 Betula pendula
GGGGGTGGCAGAAGGAGGGGTTTCACTCTTATTCTGGAAGGTAGAAGTGGAGAAGGTGGAACTCCTTCGTCTCAGAGCTTCGGGCTTTAGTGAAATTTTTTTTTTGATAAGTAAGATCAAATATATTAAAAAAGCGTAAGGCGCCCCTACGTACACAGGGAGTATACACAAGGACCACCAAAAAGAAAAAGAAAAAAAACCCAAACACAAGGAACCCAAAACACCCGCAAAAGAAACCCACCCACTACAAAGCAACCCTAAACCCGCATACACATCTTATTTTTTCCCCGGCTAGACCCAATGCTTCCAACATCAAAATTGAGAGAGCATTCCAAATTTTTCAGCTCCCTCCACCCCGGGCTTTAGTGAAATTTATGAAAATGTGATTAAATTTGTTATCATGAGGGTGTTCCAAGACTTTCGTGCTCATAGTAAGTTTGTTAAAAGTCTGAATGCCACGTTTATTGCCCTTATTCCAAAGAAGCACGGGGTGTCTAATCTCAAGGACTTCCGGCCTATTAATCTTGTGAGTGGAGTTTACAAAATCATTGCTAAAGTCTTGGCAAATAGATTGAGAAAGGTTGTGGAGAACGTTATCTCGAAACCTTAGAATGCCTTTGTGAAAGGTAGGCAAATCCTTGACTCTGTTCTTTTAGCAAATGAATGTCTGGACAATCGTATCAGTTCTGGTGTTCTCGGGGTGATTTGCAAGTTGGATATCGAGAAGGCTTACAATCATGTCAACTGAGAGTTTCTTTTGCATATGATGAGAAGGTGCGATTTTGGGGTGAAATGGTGTTCTTGGATTGCGCAATGCATCTCTACGGCGCACTTCTCCGTCTTAGTTAATGGAACTCTGCTTGGATTCTTCAGTAGCCCTCGTGGGTTGAGGTAGGGAGATCCTTTGTCTCTTCTTCTGTTCGCTATTGTTATGAAGGCCTTAAGTAGAATGCTCTCTTCTACTGTTGGCACGGGTTTTTCTGTCAGGTTTTTCTGTGGGTTCTAGGCTCTCTAAGGTGGTTAGCATCTCTCATCTATTATTCGCAGACGATACTTTGGTTTTTTGCGGGGCCAATCCTGATCATCTTCTCTATTTGCGTGTTGTATTCTAATGTTTTGAAGCTATCTCTGGGTTAAAGATCAATTTGGCAAAGTCAGTTTTGATTCTTGTGGGTGATGTGGACATTGTGGATAGGTTACTTAGCATTCTGGAGTGCGGGGTCTCCTCTTTGCCCCTGAAATACCTTGATCTTCCGCTTGCAAACTTGTTTCAAGGCCAAATCTATCTGGGATGGGGTTTTTGAAAAGATTGAGCGGCGTTTGGTTGGTTGAAAGTGGTTGTATCTATAAGGGTGGGTGGTAGAGTTAGCCTTATTAAGAGCACTCTCTCCAATCTTCCTATTTACCTATTGTCTCTTTTCCTCATTCCTGTCAGTGTAGCTAATCGCATTGAGAAGCTCCACTGCGACTTTCTATGGGGTGGCATAGGCGATGAATTCAAATATCATCTGGTTAGTTGGTCCAAGGTCTGCTCTCCTATTTCTGAGGGTGGATTGGGGATTCGGAACTTAAGAATTTTCAATTGAGCCCTGTTAGGGAAGTGGCTATGGCATTATGTGCATGAAAGAGAGGCTTGGTGGAGAATTGTTGTGGATGCTAAATTTGATAGTAATTGGGGTGGGTGGAATGAATTCTATTGTTTCTTGGGGGCCGCATAGAGTGGGGCTTTGGAAGAATATTAGGAGGGGCTAGAGTTTATTTCATAGCTGTACCAAACTTAAGCTGGGAAATGGGTCCAAGATCAAATTCTGAGATGATGTGTGGTGTGGAGAGTTGGCCCTCAAGAAAGCCTTCCCAGTTCTATATGACTTATCTGGTGATAAGGATGCATGTGTTGCAGCTCACATGGACTTCTCTAGCTATTCCCTTCAGTGGGATGTCAGCTTTCTTCGAGCGGCGCTCGAATCGATGGGAGGCATTAAGTTTAGGGAGAGGTCCAAGATCAAATTTGTTGAATTATTGATGTGCATGTTTAGATATTGTTACCCTATAAGGAAGCGTTCCCAGGTTCTATATGGCCTATCGGTGATTAATGATGCATGTGTTCAACCTCGCATGGACTTCCTATAAGCGATTCCCTTCATTGGATGTCGGCTTTCCTTCGAAGCCGGGGCACGATTGGAAGGTAGATCGTTTTGGCTTATTCTACACTTTGTTGTACTCTCTAGGGGGAGTTTAGGGTAAGGGGAAGAACAAGCTTTGGTGGGTTCCTTCTCACAACAGGAAAGTTTGATGTTCGCATCCTTCTTACAATATCCTTGGCTTTATAAGGATGTTGTGTCTGTTCCCTTGGAAGAAGTATGTTGGCGGACTATAAGTTCTCTTGAAAGTGGCTTGCTTTCGGCTTTGGTCGAGCAGCTCAAAGAAGATTTCTTCACTATGGACAATCTAAAAAGCAGATAAAGTCATTGTTAGTGAATAGATGTTGTCTGTGCAGAAGAATAGAGGAATCGTATAGACATCTACTCATTCTATTGGTGAAAATTGCCCCGTCCTTATGGAATGCATATTAGCCCGTTTTGGGGTTGGTCTTGGTTATGCCCTTGGTGGCTTGACTTATTCGCTTACTGGTAGAAGGGCGGATGTTTTGGGAATGCTGTAGCTATGAAAGATAGTGTCTTCTTGCCTTTTGTGGCTGCTTTGGTAGAGAAATAAAATGCATAGAATTTTCGAGGATCAAGAAAGGACATTCGGGAATCAAGGTCCTTTTTTGTTTCTCTTTCTTGGAAAGCTGCTTATTTAGCTCCCTTAGTGCATTAACTTTAACCGACTTCCTTGTACTTTTCTTTATTCCCTAATTATAATTGTGTCTCTTATATACTTCCTGGCTGACCAGAACTGCTACTTTTCGTTTTTAAAATAAATCTTACTTACCTTACTCAAAAAAAATAAAGGGATTTTCTTGAAATCCCTCAAATAGGCAAACTATTCCACCATGTAAACACTGGTCTTTTATAATATGGATTTCAATGGATATGGGCAAATTAAGGAATTAGAAAATAGAAAAAAGTAATGCATCATGGGACATTATGTTCAATACAAGAGAAAGTAAATGGACTCGCGTGTACATTTTCTATTGGATGTTGAAACAAGCAGAATGTATCAAAGAAATTAACATGAACATAATCCATTTGAGCATTTAATAGCTTATTCGAATAAAAGATTCAGGTGCAAGGTTTGACTCACCTCCATCCCATTCATAGTCATCCATCAGGACCTGCCAATCAAACGCAGAATCATAAATGAAGCTTATCCCAACCCATAATTTAAACATACTTGAAAAATGAAAAGAAATTAGTTAAACAAATAAGAAAAGCAACAAGAACAGATCTGTATGCACTTTCCCCAGCTTACCCAGAAATAACAGCATTCCAAAGCATTATATTGTTGTTCATTTGGGGTACCCCACTGATGCTGCCAAGTGGAACTTGTTGCAACCTCTTAAAATCTCTCATGAGCCCTTCCTAGCCGGAGTCAACATGGTCACCACCTAGTTTGGATTACTGACAAAACACCCAACAGTAAAAGAAAAATCAAGCTAATAAATATACAAACCATCTCGGTTACAAGTCTCTCCACACACTAAGAGCTTATTTTGGTGAAAACAATAACAATTTTTTTCCTAATAGCCCATTTAATCGAAAAACATTTTTACATCAATATGAAATTAAACACACGGCAAACTCCAATTTTCATGAAACACCCAGGACCAAATGCGTCCATAATTAGATGTATAAACATACATGTAAAGTGGGGATAAACCCCCACCAAGTACAATTAATATCAAACTTGCCAGTATCCTAGTGAGCTTCTTCAAATTTAGTTTTTTCTTCAAAAATTTGAAGAAAACGCATAAAAAGGGCCATTTAAGAAGCTGTCTTACTTCTTCTCAAATTTTAACTCTTGTCAAATAACTTCCCAAATATCAAGAGCCAAAATAAAAGCTAATGTATCTTTTTAAGCTAAATTATTTATATTCCTTCTCGGTCTCTCATCTACCTGATAGAGGGAAAAGAAAAAAACAAATGTATTAACTAGAGTAGAGGAAAGATGTAGATAGTGTTGACATTTGGGTTCCTTTTAAAAGTGGCTTCTTACAAACAAGCTATTTATTTAGTTAGAATGATTAAGGGGAAGAAGAACGACAGGTTGTTGTGGATTCCCTTTCAAAAAAAAAAGTTTGTTTTGGTGTTAGTTCCTTCCTTAAAGTCTTAGGTTGTCATGGAGGGGTCTCTGGGTTCCTTGGAAAAGTGTTTGGAGGACCAATGGTTCCTTTGAAGGTGGCTTTTTTTGTTGTGGATTTGGCGCCTTAGGGAAGATCCTTATCATAGATAATCTCCAGAGCGACATGTCATTGTGATTGATTGGTTGTGTGTATGTGCAAAAAGAATAGGGAGTCTGTGGACCACCTTCTTCATTGTGAGGTTGTTTTGCTGCCATTGGGAACGTCTTCTTCAAACATTTTGGGTTGATCTTGAGTTATGCTAGACGAGTAGTTGATTTATTTTGCTTTGTTGGTGGACCACCGCAACTCTCATGCAGGTTGCTGTTTGGAAGAGGGTGCGTTTGTTGTCTTCTGTAGCTGTGCTTTGGAGAGAAAAGGAACGATAGGTGTTTTGAGTTGACTGCAAGAGGACCTGGAGGAGTTGCTATCTTGTTTTTTTCAATACCTTATATTTTTTGGACGGCTGCTTATGTTTTTCTTTTAGTGATTAGTTTTCATAATTTTTTTTTTTTTTTTTTTTGCCCCTTCTCACCGATAGGTAGCTTCATCTTGTTATATTTCTGTTGTGTAAATTGTGAGCGCCTTACGCTTTTAATGATATTATCGATATTTATCAAAAAAAAGTGGCTCTTAAAAATTAGAAAGAAGTGGGCTTTCTGTCCTCAGAGTTTAACTTTGTTTTGAAAGCTCACTAGGAGTGCTCTTATATCACCAATTCACCCTAATACAAGAATTGAAATCAAGAGTTGCACACACAATGGAACTAACCAAACACCAGTGCAGGACCTTGATTGTACCAAGCTTCCAAATTGCAGAAATTTAGATTCAATTCATAAATTTGTCTAGTTCTACAATATTAAAACTGCAAATACTAATTAAATAATTTACTACGTTACGGCGCTTCCTTAATTGGAACAAAGAATCCAAAACCCAAATCCCTCCGTAATTGGTACCAACATAACGTTTCCCAAGAAATGAAAAGGTCCTCGAAGGTTAGGGTTTTGACCCCAAAAAAAAATCAAAAACACAAACACGAAATTCAGATCCTTTTTCTTCTGTCTCTAATCAACCCACCACACCAAACATTGGCATGCAAATTTAAAGCAAACGAAAAAATATATCTACAGCAAAGTAACACAAAAAAAATCAGAAGGGTAGCTCGTACTAAGGTCCGCAGTTAGAGAATATGAGAGATATTAATTAAAGAAAATACAAAGCTTGGACGTCCGGAATAGGAAGAGAGTCCGGAATGGCTCATGCTGCAAAGGCCATTCCAAAAAGCAACCCGTTACCAAAAGAGTTCCTGACGGCTGAGCAAACCAAGTCCCTCCTCGAGTTTAGGTGGGTTGTACGGTGCAAGACATAAGACATAGTCCCGACATAAGGAGTTCCAGAAAAAAATCTCGTTTAGCAGTGATGTCGGACGGAACATTCAGATGATCACATTGATCTGGAAGAGGCTATGTTCGGACGGATAGGTCTATAAGTCCTAGACAAGCTATGGCCAATTAGTGTTTCGAAATCCTTGTTGCGTCAGGGCTCTCACCTTATGGTGTCCGAGACATTGCCGCCGCAGAATAGCAGTTTTTATTAGAGGACTACTTTCTCTCTAGGAGTCTCAACTTCATCCTCTGTCACACGAATTTGGACTCCATAGAGAGTATATAGATTGAAGCTCCAAGAACTTGATACAAGTGCTCTGAGTTTATGAAGGAGCAGAGTTTTGTTTGTGTGAATAACTCTTGTATTGTGGAATTAAAGCCAACGACTTTTTGTGCTGCACGACAAATTAAAGTGTTTGTGATTGCACATCGGGAGTGAACGTGTTGGGACTGAACAAAGGAGCCATAAGATCAGAATTTGAAATCCGACCAACATGGACTTTGTGTGAGGGAGTAGAGGATGCGTGAAGGATCGTACCGACACAGTTATATTTTAAAGGTTACTTAGGCACTGTAATATTACGGTATGATGTTGTAGCGTGATCTTTCCACGTTACTAGTAGGAATCTTGGGTTTGCTTGCCTACATGGTTTTTCCCTTGGTCGTCAGGGTTTCCTCTGTCGTCCCAACAAAAATAAGATGGTTATGTTTTTTTTGATGAATATGTTTTTGATATTGTTGGCTTGAATATCTATAACACTGCAGTGTTATTGATTTGGATATTGTTATATATCTCTTACTGCATGCGTTTGTGTGGTGGTTGTTTATTTCGCTGCATATTGGGGGTCATGTATTGGGTAAAATCGTTACACAACATCCTATGTTGTTGTCGCCGGGTTTTTCAAGCCAGAGATCAATCCTAGGGTTCCTGAGAGGACCCTTGCAAACCAATACCTCAATCAAAGGGAATCCAAATACAAATACTCAACATAAACCCATTATTACCCTCATATTCCGGTCACTACAAAACAACTTTCACAAATTTCAACCACAACAATCCGACTGCAAACAAAATCCATGAAATCACAAACCACCACAACCAACACAAAAACAATATTTCAACAAACTAATACATAACTACCACATTGGCCATGCACCGCACCCAACAACACACCGAGGCACACGAAACCCACGCTAACACACTCCCAACAATTTTACAAGAATCACACCTAACACTCACCCTTAACTAAGAATCAACATACATCAAACCACACACACAACTAACTGTGGAAGCCCACTTCCGCACACTCCAACACACGGTCTATCAACAACAAACAAACCCAAAACCATGAGAACCGAACCACAACACAAAACCCCAAGTCAGCCATCACAACGAAACAACCCCCTAAGAAACAATACCCAAAAATCCCAAATTAAACCCTAAGCAAAATCCTACAACTTTAACATGATTTTCGTGCTGAAAAACAATGGGTAACAACGAATTTACCAAGAAAAGTTTCGGGTTTACTTCCTTGATACCCACGGCTGAGAACCCCTTTTCTTTTTTTCCTTCAAGCCGAGCGTCAATCTCTCTCGCTCCGTTGGCAAAGAAGAGCGCCGGGGTCTATCCAGGGATTCAGGATCCCTCATATTCTTTAAAAATCTGAGAATCTCATATGTTAAATCCTGGCCCTTTGTTTACATCTAACAGCTTAAAATGTGCGGCAATTAAACACACTAATAAAATGGTAAAAATAAATGAATTTTAATGAGGGAGAGAATGATGCAGCATCTAGGATTAGATACCTTGTATTCATTCTCAGAAACAAAAAAAACAGCGTTTGGAATTAAAATAATAAAAGGAAGAATTGAAGGTAATAGTTTTCAGCTAACTCAACGAAAAACTCAACGTGCATTCAATTATATATACTGTACAGTTCTTCATGATGAACAAACATCAGGAATTCAAAAATCAACAAACTACATCAGATATTTATTTAAATTTACAAATGTGCTACAAAATTAATGATGCCGTGTGGTCGGATAAGATGGAGATTTGAAATATTTTGTCCTCAGCATCATGCCATTATGCCTTTGTATCACACCGCCCCTCCTCCTCCTCCTCCTCCTCCTCCTCGCTTCTCTTCTTCTTCTTCTCCTCCTCTTCTTGCATGTTTATCCGATTAACGCCGCAATGACTAATTAACGAGGTTTACCGGTAAACTGCCCTACAAAGAACGATTAGATTGTCTGAAAGGTCTGCGGTTTCTGTTTTGGTGAAGGCGTGGAAGTTTTCTGTTGAGTGGGATCTTGTTTCCCAAGATGGGCGGGGTCGAGGAGTTCAGTCATTTTGGGTAAATTTCAAGTGGTGAAGGCATGAATTTAACAACATAAAATTCTACACTTCGTGAGTTGACAGTTTGTGTATGATTAATTTTAAAAAAACAATCATTTCAAAAAAAATAAAAAGGTAAAAAAAAATTAGGAAAATACCTAATTTGATACTAACAATTAACAAGGAACAATCAAGTCCTTAGACCATTAATACACACCTCTTTAGATATTTTAATTCTCATGTCTAATTTCTCTTGTTTAATTATCCTTTTGTTGTGTGTGAAATTTTTATTCATTTGCTTCTGTTACTTTGTTGAACTTTTATAAGTTGCAAGAAGGGATGGTTTATCTACATTAGTAATCACATGATATACAAATGAAGCAATATTTATTAGAATATATTACAATCTCAGTAATATAGTTGAAACAGCCGTGCAGTGCACGTGCTTGATTCTCTTTGTTGTATATTACTATAATTGTTAATATTAATACTTCTAAAATCTATACCTATAAATGAGAAAATATGATATTACTAAAATAAGATAATTACATGTATCCATGATTGATCTAATTGTAACTGTCTTTGTTTATCTAAATTTTAAAATTTTAAAAAATTATGAATACAAAAATAAACCTGTCTGATTTAACAATGAAGAACGAAAGAAAAAGGGTAAAAACGTAAAAGCTACAGTTATCAAATAAATGCACTATTTACGAGGCATTCACAACTTTTTTATATACCTTTAGGTAAGGATATAAAAGACTTAAATTATATATATAATAATATTTTACTAAGTATTAAACTATGATTATGGGATTATTTTTTGAACATGATAATAATAACCATAGCGCTAAAAAGAAAATTATTAAATAATGCAATATTATTAATTAATGTTCTCTCAATAACAAAAATTTAACATTTTTAAGATGATTTTAGGTGGATAAAATACTGTTTAATTGGCCAAAACCTTACTTATTAGTTTCATTACTTTTGGGTGCATATACATTTACATTTACAGTTGTTCAAAAAATTGTACTAACAATGGTTAATGAAAAGTGGTTAAAAATTACGAAATTTAGATATATGAAATTAGTTTAAGGTGGCTAAAATTGCAAAAATAGCATTTTATTATATTTTTGTTGTTTTTAATGTTGTTCAATTTAATTCACCCAACCATTACCTTACCATAGGCATAATCAACCAATTGTGTAAATTAATGAATTTCTTTATACCTTTCTTTTATTTTCTTTTTTTTAATTATTATTTTATTTATTGTTTTACTACTCTTTTCTAAGGGCGTTTTTGCAAAAGATTTTTTTTTAAAAAAAAAAAAAGGAATCACATCCTAAATTGGTTTAAATTTGATCAGTAGAAGCTTAAATTATGACATCTTTTGATCTATATATATATATACTTAAAATAAAAAAAAAAAAAAAAAAATGGCATACCGGATGTAGCTCGGAGAGAGGGAAGTTAGAGTATTGCTTCCGACATCATGCCAAACCTATGCGTGTTTTTTTTATTTTCGGATAATTTGGATTTTTTTTTCTTTTTTGGAAAGATAGATTGAAATAAGAAATAATTCTAAAATAAATTTAATTATTCTTAGTCTTCACTCCAAATATTTTGATTACTACATTATATGCAAATAATTTATTAATTCTAATTTAAAAAAAATGAAATAAGTTGGTTACAAAGTAAATTACTTTGCGTAATTTGTTCGAAATTAAAAATAAAAATATAATATGAAAAAAAAAAAAAAAACTTTTAAAAAAGAACCATACGTTGCACGGGTTACAAGCTAGTATTATATTAATCATTTTCCTAATGGATCCCATAGTTTAAGAGAATTTGATTGTTTTACAATTTAAATAACTTATCTGAAAGTTTAGCATGGAAAAAGTAATTTCTAAAACTTAAACTGTAAAGTCATGAAAAAAATTGTAAAAAAAAAAAAATTCATTTCTTCTGCCTTTATCGTTGCCGTAAATGTGGAGAAGAAGCATATCATGTGATATATAAGCTTTTTTGAGATCTACAATGAAAATGGCATAATTAGACCATGTTCCTCGTAATTTATGGCATTTTTGATAATAATATATGAACACATGTACTTTTGTGTTGCTTTACTTCAATAATTTACACTCCATTAAGCTCCACACACATTGACGCGTCACCGACAAGTACATGATCATCATCTTCTCATTTTTTTTTCCGAATCGTTTATTATGTGCTTACATCCCGTGATGGATGCTCCACCAAGCTCACAAGTCAATAGCAAATACACGACTGCCACAACTTAAAAAAGAAAAAAATGCGCCAGAAATTTGTATCAAATAAAAAATAAATACAAAAGGAAAATATTGAAGCCAATCAGTATTTAAAAAAAAAGGTAAGAGGAGGTGGAATTAATTGGAAATTTGGTAGGCCCATTTGTTTGGGACAATCATCAACATACCAATTTCTCCCTAAGAAAAAGCGTTGTAGGGAGATGGAGACAGAGCAAGAGAAAGCTTCAAAGTAATTACAATATTTAAATCCAATTTCTCACACCTCCAAGGTTTAAAAGAGATTTTCAGTGTGATAGAATATCTCGCACCTTTAATATTATTAAGTAATGTCTTTAATTTTTATGACTTATTTATTTATTCTTATTGTGGATAAGTTTTGTTTTTCAAATCACTTTGAATTTTATTTGGTTTTACACTTATGTTTCATCTTTTAAAAAATAAATAACATGAGTGAATTTATATAAAAAAATGTTAAATACATAATTTTCTTTATCATTGTATGAGCTAGGGAAATTTATCATTTTCTTTATCTTGTATAGGGAAATTTTTCATACGATAACCTCAGAATATAATTTGATACTCACCGTAATTCCCTTGATATTTTCTATTTAATCAGAATTACCGTTATTTTCATTTATATATGGTTTTTGATTTGATTCTGTAATATTGTCAATTAATTTCTTTGATTGTATTTTTCTAACATTTAACTGCCTTATTCAACTATCAAGAGGTCATTATGTACATAGTTACAATTAACACAGAAATTAGAAATTCAGTTCTTACCTTATATTCTCTAGTTATTTTGCAGATGGTTAACAAAAGCTAGGTTGTCTTGTTTGAGAAATAGGAAACCGTTTAAACCAATTCCCCCTTTTTTTTTTTTTTGTACATTTGAAGCTTTTTCAACTTGTTTTGGTAATAAACATTATACCAAACAAGTTCTAAATTCTTCGTTTAACAATCGGTGGTTTTCAGATCGTTGTTACTAATGCTCCCACTCGCTCCACGGCCATCCAAAGATAATTATTTGTCCATGTAAAACGACAGCGCTTCCACGCGCCGTCACATCGGGCCATCACGTGCCACCTGTCAGATCGACTCAGAAGCCCCAAACACAGAGTTGTGGATCAGGAGCTATCGATCTAACAAACGACTATGTCTTAGAACACGCCTCCAATCTTCTCAACGCGCGCTAGCAGATTGCCGTTTTCTTCCCAGCGCTTCATGCGCCGTCACCGGCCACCACGCGCCACTCCCTTTCGCCGTTTCCAGAGAAATTTCAGATCCAAGACCAGGAGGCTGTTGATCTGCCTCCCTGCCGCCAACACGCGTGCCACACACCATCTACAGCCGGTCCCATTGAGTTGAGCCACACCTAGGCTTACCGTGCTCCCTAATTGCACTGAATCCCAGCCAGCGGCTCACCAAATCTTCCTGTAGACTCCTGCCGCACCCGGATCCCAACACTGAATCCGATCTCACAGTAAGCTTCCTACACCCGTCCACACCGAATCCTAGCCCGAACAAATAAAAATAAAATTTCAATGGCTTACCCCCTACCACAACCTCTTCCTAATACCAAAGATATTACCCAACTTATTCCTATCATCACTATTGATGGCTCTTAATTACCCTGCATGGGTCAATCTATGAGTAGGTGCTTAAGGGACATTGTCTTTGGGAGTATGTAATCTGGTGGAAGAGCTATAAGCCTGTTGTTTGGGTTTGAGTGCTGCTATAAAGCAGAATTTTATTTAAATTCATATTCATTACCATATTGATTTC
>FXXK01002932.1:2500-26863 GCA_900184695.1 Betula pendula
AGCAGGGAGCACCCTGCTTGCTCCCTGCTGCAGGGAGCTTGAGCAGGGAGCTCCCTGCTCAAGCTCTATATATATATATCTGCTCTATTTTTATTTGATGACGGTTTTACCCTTGATTTTTGGCTAACTGTAAATCTGTTAAGTTGAAAATTCTTATCACTTTAATTTGGAATTGTTGCCGTGTTCTCTGTTTTTAGATTATAGTTGAGTAAGCCTTATATATCATTTCTTTATTTCATCATTTTTGCGTCATGGGAATCGTCATTTTCCTTCCTATCATAAAATAAGGAGAAAGCAATTGCAATACATATTTTGAAGTGGAAAAGAATAGTTTATTTTGCTACCTTTGGTATGGTCTACTAGAATGAATTGCTCCCTGTTAATTGTTGAGTTCTTTTATGCTATTTTTGAAGTATTGGTTGGTTGGGAACTTATTGCTTTGTCTTGCCACGATTTGTTGTATCAATTATGGTCTGGAATTCTTCTATTACTGTGATACATGACGTATGGTGTTCTTTTTCTATTGTGTTTTTTCATGTTTGAGTAGCAATTGTTTGTCCAACTATGTGGTTATTATATTAGACACGCATTTAGTTTTTAAGTTATATGAGTTCCTTATTTCTCTGTATCTTTTTCAAGAAGATTATTATTATTATTATATTTTTGTTCTCATAATTGCAGTGATCTTGGTAATTCAAATTTATCTGGACATCTGGTACTTGAACTCGGGAAGCTAGAGCATCTACAATATCAGTATGTTTGTTTATCTTTTCTTGATAGTGTGCATGAACATGGATAGTTGCTCACTTGATTTATTGTTAGTTCCAAAATGATCACGTATTTAATATTTAATGGCATTTGTGTATAGCATTGATTGCCATGCAGTATTATTTGCAGGATATATGGTGTTCCTATTTGGGTATCTAAATCAATTGACGGCACTTTTCTCTTTGTCGATGTAGGGAGCTGTATAAAAACAACATTCAAGGAACTATCCCTTCGGAGCTTGGTAACCTGAAGAGTCTAATCAGTTTGGATTTATACTTAGATCTATTGTTTTGTATGTTCTCTGAAATGTATTCAACAACTGAACTTGATGTTATCAAATTAATGGTCCATTTTAATTGTAGAATTTATTATCATATATTATATGTGGTGCAATATTGGTCTAATTGTATTATATCATGTTTACATTATTGCATCTTTGAAATTATATAAATAATTTTAATATACAAACAATTTAAAAAAAAAAAAAAAAAAAAACCATCATTAGCGTCGACTTATGTCGATGCTGATGATTTTTTTTTTTTTTTTGGCTATCTCGGCATTATCAGCATCGACATAAGTCGATGCTGATAGTTTTCTTTTTTTAGCTATCTAGGTCATTAGCGTCGACTTAAGTCGACGCTAATAACCTACCGCCCATTATCAGCATCGACTCTATGTCGATGCTGATACTTATTCATCAGGGTCGACATAGAGTCGACGCTGTTAAGCTGATCTGATTGTCCATCTTTATTAGCGTTGACTTGCGGTCGACGCTGATAATTAATCATCAGCGTTGACGTTGCCTTTGTTTTAAATCCTTTAGCATTGACAAGAAGTAGTCTCCAGCGTCCACTTTTGTCGATGCTGTTGTATTATCATCAGGGCCGACTTTTGGTCGACGCTGATAATTAACCAACAGCATCGACATAGTGTTTGTTCAAATCCTTTTAGCATTGACAAGAAGTAGTCTTCAGCGTCGACTTTTGTCGACGCTGTTGTATTATCATCAGGGTCGACTTTGGTCGACTCTGATAATTAACCAACAGCATCGACATAGTATTTGTTCAAAACCTTTTTAGCATTGACAAGAAGCTGTCTTCAGCGTCGACTTTTGTCGACGCTGTTGTATGAGTATCAGCGTCGACTCAACATGTCGACGCTGAAGAGCGCACTGCACTCTTCAGCATCGGACTTTCAGGATCAACTCTTCAGCGTCCACCGTCGACGCTGTTGATCAACAGCGTCGACTATGAGACTTTTAGCATCGACTTTGTGTCAATGCTAAAAGTGATTTTTCTTGTAGTGTAATTGCAAGCTCTTGCATGGATGCCTATAAACACCCAAATGTACAGAAATTAAGCCTATAAATACCTAACTCATTTTCACCAAGAACATGCAAGTGGTGAAAAAAAGGGGTTTTCCAAGTATTTGGTAGCGGCCATATAATTGATAGGTTTAACCCGAACTCATGTCACCCTAGCCCAATTAAAGCCCCCCGATCCCCAAGATCGACTTCCTCCGTACGTCCACACAATATAGCTCGTGGCAATGTTGGTCTTGATCCACTCATTTGGGACAACAAGCTTGCAGCCTATGCTCAAGCTTATGCCGATAAGAAAATCGGAGAATGCAATTTGGACCTTCAGGAGGGCCGTATGGTGAAAATATTTTTCAAGGCAGCGGTACCACCACCGTTAGAGATGCAATGACGGATTGGCAAACTCAGGTATCATCTATGACCATGACACCTACCAATGCCCGCCAAGAGGAATCGTGCTGGGAATATACCCAAATGACTTGGAGGTGCCTCAATGGGATGGTATATGTCATTTGCAACTACGATCCTCCGGGAAATCTTCCTGGCCAACGCCCTTACTAATGGCTAGCTGCTTTTATCCAATTGAAAATTTTTGTAGTTTTTTCAATTGTTTTAGACAAAAAATAACGTTAGAAAATCTTTATTAATTATTCTTCCATAATTACATGCTTTTATATAGAGAAGATTGGGTTAGGTTAGCCTTATGGTTAAGCTAAACGGTTGCTTTGAGACAGGCTAGGGATGTTTTTTGGGAGAGACCTAATCCTTAATTCAATAAAATTACGAGTACTTGATCAATATAGGCGAGTAAAAAAATGAAAATAAAAAGAGAGAGTTTCAGGACTGAACTAATTTATATTTATGGTATCTTATAGATTGCTGGGATTTGATATCATATGGCCAAGCCGGCTCCTTCATATATTTTTACTGAATTGGGCATCAAAGTCCTCACCGAAATTGTAGTGCCAAACGCACTCAAAGTTAATTAACCATATCAATATAAAATTGAGGCCTCAATTTGCGGCATGGAGGCTTTTATTAGACAGGTGGTATGCTTCAGGATCCTTTTCACTTTTCTCCTCGTTTATTGTTACCACATGCATGGCTCCAAGGTTTATGATCAATCTGCTTCCCGTGATTGGTGGCTAACGACTTGACCCGTTTTGGTCTTGGATAACGACCCAATGGATCACAAACATATGCTTTCTAGATGCACAAGTTGACCCAAAAAGAAGACGACGAAGAAGAAACCGATCTCCAGTACCTGTTGTTTTGCGAAGGCTATGGCATTTTATATGGTTGCAGTTGCATTACGTTTCTGTTGTGTGGAAGACCCCAAGTTTACGGTCTATGATGAAGTTTCGGAAAAAAACGACCGGTCCAAGAGGAAGTTAACGATATTTGGAAGTTAACAAACAGAAATCCCTAGACTAGATAGGCGGATATGTACACCGCCCACCAAAGTTGTCCTGGTCGCCATGGTTTTATTGAAGTGAAGTTACCTTTAACCTTTCTGACACGGCACTTTGTTAGCAATTTGGGACCTCAACTAAGGCTGAGAAAAGTCTAGCTCCAATATATAGGTTTGGCTCATTTTGTCCACAAAATGGGTTCCTATTTCCATGTCATGAACGGACAAACATTGTAGTCCGGCAATATAGGCATGCTACTACAACGGTAGGAATAACGTCCACGAACTCGATACCCACCTGTGGATATGTACACAGTCTACCAAAGTTGTCCGGGTTGCCATGATTTTATTGAAGTGAAGCCTAATTTTAACCTTTCTAACACGGCACTTTGTAAGCACTTTGGGATCTCAACTAATTAAGGCTGTGAAAAGTACTCTAGCTCCAATAGGTTTGGCTCATTTTGTCCACAAAATTGACTGCGCGCTATTTAAATCCATGTCTTAATGGACAACATTAAATTAATGTAGCGGGGCTAAATAGGCATGCTACGATGGTAGAAACAGCAACTTTTGACATAACTCATGAACTTAATTGTCATGAATTCAGCACGAAATTAATAGGTTAAAGTAGGCCTATAAATATAGTCTTATACTCATATATATTGACAATACCTGCCAAACTCGGCATGCGACATTTAAGAAAGACAATTTTTTATAAGATGCGGCCACAATATCAACACAAAATTAGCATGTTAGAATTGAGGAGTTTGAACCATTTAATTAAATGGGTCAGGTTTGAATTGACCAATATAGTCTTATACCCATATCTTAATACAAGTCGAATCCGACATGTGAACACAAATTGCCACCCATATATGACGGTATTATTCTCATTTTGGTCCAACATATCACGAAATTAACTTTTGTGTGAATTGATCGGCTGTTGTGAGTTTTTCTTTTCTTTTGAAAATCATATACATGTAAAATGTGGATCTTGTTCATAAGAAATTGTTGGAAAATACTAATGAAAGATAAAGGCAAGATCTAATTAATTATAGTTAGTTTGTATGTTGTAACTTACTTAAAGGGTAATTAATTGAATTCACGATTCAAAGTCCTTCAAATTAGTTCACAAAGCACCTACGCAACATCAAAGTGATATATTTCTATCATCATGATATCATTTTTTTTAAATATACCATAGCATACGTAGGGTTATTTGAAGGTCAAGGTCAAGACAATCTAATGGATCGAATTCCATTACCTATGACGTATTTAACATATGAATATTGATGGTAGAAAATGCTTCCCATACTTTACTGCATGTGGGAGCTGTGATTATATTTATAATATAATTTGTTAGAACAGTTACAAATAAATTATAGATATGATTTGCATCATCTTATCACATGCACATGCATTCATCCATTATTCTCTGTTTTATCTTCATCAACTTTCTTCTTTGAATTGTTCCGGTGCTTATCCTTATGATCAGGAGAATTGTCTTCCGGTTTTGTAGTACTTAATTAATGCTGTCTCAATGTGGTGGATTATTTATTTATTTATTTTGGATTAATAACAACCTATTAAAAAAATAATAAATAAATAAACTTTTTTTTTTTAAAAAAACTGATACAAGGAAAGGCAGCCAGATGATCATAGGTCTCCAAAAACATACGGCTTCTCAAGCTACCAAAAACGAACAAATTAACCTGAACAGTACAACGCTAATACATTCAGCTCCTAATTACCTTCTCAGACAAAGACAAATTCCTCATAATTAAGCTATCTATTACATAAAAAGACAAAAAAAAAAAAAAAAAAAAAAAAAACAACTTGCTTAATTTGTAGTTGCTGTCTAATATGGTGGGTTATTTATAATTTATTTTTTTGGATGAATAAGAACTTATTGAAAAATTAACAAACAAACACGGCTGCTCAAGCAACCAAAAACGAACAAACCCGAAAAACTAAGACATCAGCGCCTAATTACATTTTCAGACAAAGAAAAAAATCCTCCTAAGAAATCTATTATATATATACACAAAAAAAAAAGGTTTGTTCCAAGGGGCGTTTTGGTCTCTCTCTAGTTACTGTAACGTTTTCCACATTGTAGTACTTTTCAACATTCTAGCTAGTAGTATTTCTTGCTAAGTCCATCACAAAAGTTTCCACACTAAATTCCTATAAATACCTATCCTACATGCCTCATTTTCCTATCAATCAACTGAGTTGTTCTTCCATTAATTGTAGGTTACGTACAGATTAAGATGGGTTTGCCCAAGACACCACTAGCTCTTTTCTGTCTCTTTGGCTTAACCCTACTGCATCTCTCCCTTGCCCAAGACACCCAACAAGACTACCTCAAAGCCCACAATGACGCCCGTGCAGCGGTGGGAGTTGCCGCTCTGACATGGGATGACAAGGTAGCTGCATATGCACAAAACTATGCTAATAAACATATCGGCGACTGCAATCTTGTGCACTCTGGTGGGCCTTACGGTGAAAACCTCGCAGCGAGTTCTGGTGACCTATCAGGCACGGCAGCTGTGAAGCTATGGGTGGACGAGAAGGCGAACTATAACTACAATTCTAATTCTTGCGCTGCTGGAAAAGTGTGCGGGCACTACACTCAGGTGGTGTGGCGCAACTCTGTTCGTTTGGGGTGTGCTAAAGTTCGGTGCAACAATGGAGGTACTTTCATTGGCTGCAACTATGATCCCCCGGGCAACTTTAACGGGCAGCGGCCTTACTAGGAGCTACTCATTCAGCCACTTAATTAATATATAATAAACATCTATTATGATAAATAAGACATGTTTTAGAGAGAAAACAATAAAATGGATATTAGAAAGTGATCCATCTTTGGTTGGATGTAATTAAATTCATCTTCTTAGTGAGATGCGATATGTAAGGGAAGATTAAAAACATCTTCAAAGAAGAATGAGTTTTAATGCACGTGAATGTAATTGTCAGTGGCCTCTCCTAATAAGAAATCCTACTTACTGATGCATTTAAATAAGTTGATTTATTTTCAATTTTAAAATATCATAATTTGATACCCTATAATTGGAGCAAATGAAATGACACGATTGAATGGATATTTTCTACGTCTCTGCTTAATGATCAACAGTAAAATTGGCAACCATTTAAACTTTAAATTGGCGCATCTTGCAAGGGTAAATTATCATTATGAGTATTGTACATGGCTTATATTTTAATTAATTTTCAGGTAATCAATATAGGTTCCAAGATCCTCAACAAAAATCACTCTAAAAACGAAAAAAAAAACTCACAACAAAAACAAAACAAAAAAAACAGAGTTGAAAGTTTTGTGATCTTTAAATTCTATAAAGAAATATGCTATGGTGTGAAGGTGAGAGAGCGTGGGGAGCAATATATTAAAAGAAACTTTACTTTAATCCCTCCTCAACTTTCATCGTTTTTACAATCACTTTTTTAAATTAAAAATTCTCTATTTAATGTATCAAACTTTAAAAAGTTTGTAATATCACATTATCACCCATTCTGTAAGGGTTTTGGGTTAAGCCAGACGGAGTATAGGTAAAATGTCTCTTATACCCCTGTATTAAATAATTATTAACATTTTTAAATAATTAAAAATTCCAAAAAAAAAAAAAAAAAAGCCCACGACTTGACACATGGGTCAGCCCAGCAGCAAATTTTTTCTTTTCTCCTTGTGAGAGAGGTATATTGAACTTGTGTTTGCTGGGTTTAAAAAAAAAAAGAAAACAAATTGGTCAAAACAATATGTGTTACATATAACACTCAAATGGGTTCTTTTACAGTACGTGTTCAATGCTACAAGTTATACAGATAAACAGGTAACAAATAATGGATTAATATATAATTTGATGTTAATATCTTCAAGTGAATGTATATATATGATCGTGACAAATATACAAGCCCTCAGTGCTGTCTCTTTTATCATTTGAATTTTTTACTCTTTTCTTTCTAAGCCGTTTGAATTTTTAATTACTTAATCAACTCTCAAGTATCACGTAATTAATCACGCCGGCTGCCACTCACCGCAAGCAATCTAGACTGACCCATTAATCCGGTAGAATTTTGACTCTCACCATGGTTCATTTTGAAATTTCTTACTTATAATTATATATAAAGAAAATCTTCAATCCGGATGGTCAGTAAAAGACCACTTTTACAGCATCCAATTGGCATTTGACACATAAACTAAAAGTACCCATTGCACTAAAACTACAATAGAAACTAGAACACTAAAGCATCTCTCATTTCTTTCTAACTACACCTAACCATCTCCACCTCCCAGCCGCCGCGGCTGCCAAGACACCGCCGGAAGACCACAAGCCGTCCTAACCGAGAGAGAGAGAAAGAGAGGGGGTTACGGCCAGAGAGAGAGAGGAGTGAGGGGGTTACAGCCAAGTTTGGCCGGAGCACGGCCAAACTTGGCAGCACGATGCGGCCTGCGAGAGAGAATGAACTGAGAGAGGGAGAGAGAGAGAGAGAGAGAGGGGGGTTACAGCCAAGTCTGGCTAGACTTGGCCACGCCATGTGGCCAGACTAGGCCACTAGTCACGGCCAGCGCGTTTGGCCGTGCTTCAGCTAGACTTGGTCGTAACCTCCCCCCTCTCTCTCTCTCTGTGCCATAACCCCTCTCTCTCTCCCTCTCTCCCTCTACTAGAAAATGGGAGGATTCCGACAATGGTAAGTGGGTTTCCGGCAACGGTGTTCTGCTGGAGGGTGGGGATGGTTTAGGTGTGGTTTGACTAGGGTTAAAATGAGTTGGTTTGATTTTGATAAGGTATTTTCAATCCTATTGTAATTACTATGTTTAGATGAGGTGTTTTAATTTGATTGGGGGCTGTAAAACACCACTTTTACAGCCCATCTGAATAGAAGTGTCTCTCTTATATATATGTATAGTGAAAATATGCAAAATGATGCCTTGGTTCCAATTGGGTTTCCAGGGTTGATGATGGTAATGGTTGTGATGATCCCAGTCTTTTTTTTTTTTTTTTTTTTAGGTTTTAATTGTTTTTCAATTTGTTATTATGAATTTATAATTTTTTTAATAATTTTTAGTGTTTTTAGTTTTTTATTTTTTAATGTTTATTGAGCATATGGCCACATGTTACCCTGAAGAAATTCATTGCTCTAACTCATCTATAAAACTAGTTCAATAAGAGAGGGTTGTTCACACCTTATAAACATGTCCAAGGTCTTGTCCACAGGCTATGTGTAATTATCCTCAACACCCTCATGTGTAGACCAGTATTTTTTCTGATCCGTGTCAGGGGTAAGTAGTACGAGTCCATTCATCTATGTGGTAAGCTTTGATACCATGAAGAAATTTGTGAACTTAATTCATCCCATTAAACCGGCTCAATAATAGAGGGTTGCCCACACTTTATAAACATGTCTAAGGTCTTGTCCACAGGGCATGTGGGATTATTCCTCAATACACCTTATCATTTGGCCACATGTACTTCCATCAATTTTATGGAAGAAACTTGGACGGAGGAATCATCTCCGTTTTTAGCCATAAATGAAGTATCATATATCTACGATATGAATTGAAATTGAGGTAAGCGTTTGTAAAGTTGTTAAACCATATAGGGGTAATGAGCTAGTGTTTAAACCTTTTATTTATTGTCTATGAAAATAATAAACAGACTCCAAATAACATCTAGAAAGGAGGTTGAATAGGTGTATATCAAATAAACGCGAAATTTAAAAAATAAGCAACCACACAATATTATGAAAGCAATAAAGCACATAACACAAATATTTTGATTACGAAGTGGAAACCTTTTGAAGAACTCTTCAAAAGTAAAACCACTCCGGAGTAGCCAAACCTTGAAAATCAATGCACTAGAAGAATGAGAAATTACAAGGTGTTCATACTTACAAAACCTTTGTGAGAGACACACTTTTGTACTAGACAAATGACTCGCTTGCCCCTATCGCAGTATTTCTCCCAGAACCTCTAAAAAATTCTTCTATTGTTCTTTCTTTATCGGAACTCCGATAGGCTTCAAATGTTGCAAACAAAGATTGTGTAATACCCAATAAACTCTAAGAGATAAGCAATATGATTACTCTTAAACAAGCCTAAACCTCTCTTAGCACAAATAAAATAGCCTCAAAACCCTTGGAAATATTGCCTCCAATCATTACAAAATTTGTGCTTCAAATGCCCTTAAATAGACTTCAAAAAGTATTCCTAAAATCACAAAGTCGGTTCCCAAAAAGTGCATATTTCTGAGGCTTGTTCGTATGCACTGTAGACGAGATTAGAGACGAGGCATTCTACTCAAAATTTGTCTGCAATCTCGTCCAAACGAGCTTGGAGCAGAGTAGAATTTTAGTCTTCACTTCACGGCTCGATTTGACCCTAAAAACGCTGGAATTGGAGAATTTTCGTGAAATAACGACTTGTAGCATTTTGAGTCAACTTTCCAACGCCACCAAGTTTGCTTCAATTGGAATTTGGAATCAAAAGTTATTATCAGTTTAGTCCGACTAGGTCAATGTTGACAGTATATACAATCTTGAAAAAACATGTTTTCAATCAACTTTTTCACCGACTTGACTTTAGATTAAAATTTATAACCAAATAAGTTTTGATACTGAATTTGCCAACATTAAAAACTAACAAACTCCCCCTTTGGCAATTCGGTGACAAAAACCCAATTACAACAAAATGCTCAAGTCAAAAATTAAAACCTGTTCTCTGAAACATAAACAAACTATTAAACGTATAGAGAACTGGAGTAATGAAACCAAACCAAATTAGAACTTTCTCCTCCTTTTTGTCACAAAACGACAAAGGGATTGAAATGATAGATTCAGAACAATGTCATGTAACAAGCAATTCAACTAAACCAATAAATAAAGCAAAACAACCATGATTAAGAGCAATGAGAGATATGCAAGATCAAGAATAGTAAAACATATAATATGCAAAATTGAACAATTTTCATAAAGATAAGATTTCTCCCTCTCAGTGGGTTCCCAACAAAAATCATAGAGTAAACAAGGAAAATATCATCAATGTCACATGAGTAACAAATTGAACAACAAAAACATCAAGTGCTTGAAGTGTCCAAAATATGCATGAAATTCAAAGGATGAATGAACTTGAAATAACTTTGACACATATTAAGTGATATGTACCACTTTGTTCATGCTCATGTGTTGTGTGTGTAGACTTCAAAGGATGACAAGAGTGAACTGAACCAAGTGCGGAGACAAATAAGTCTTATGAGAAGAATTATCAGCACATCGAATCAAAAGTCAAACCTTATTTATTGTGTGAGGGCCTAGTTACCCTCATCTAATATGCTCCGCTTGAGTTTTAGCATAATCTTAAACAAAGTCCGTTAGTGGCCGTCTATTTTCGCAATGATTTGGCCACTGACTGTTTATAGAGACAAGTTTAAGCAAAGTATAGACACTAAACNATATTAAGTGATATGTACCACTTTGTTCATGCTCATGTGTTGTGTGTGTAGACTTCAAAGGATGACAAGAGTGAACTGAACCAAGTGCGGAGACAAATAAGTCTTATGAGAAGAATTATCAGCACATCGAATCAAAAGTCAAACCTTATTTATTGTGTGAGGGCCTAGTTACCCTCATCTAATATGCTCCGCTTGAGTTTTAGCATAATCTTAAACAAAGTCCGTTAGTGGCCGTCTATTTTCGCAATGATTTGGCCACTGACTGTTTATAGAGACAAGTTTAAGCAAAGTATAGACACTAAACTTTTGTTCGGATATTCTTTTTGAGAATATGTCTTTTTGCAACAATGGAGCTTTATCACAATAGAGAAGAGCACAGAAGTTTTTAGGTCTAGGTTCAACTAGCAAATGGTCAATTTGACCGAAAAGCCAACCAATCATTCCTCACAAGATGTTTGATCCACCACGAAACAAGTCAGTTTATCTTAACAAACAAGAAGAATGAAAAGTGCATGAGAACTAAGCATGAATGAAATGTACCTAAAAGCTCTTTGCATGAGTAAAGCAAAATTTGTCCATTGAAGAAATAATCATCCTATGCATAGTAAGCACACCATAAGAGAAAAATGATGAATGAGAATTCAAAGTGCACTTATGAGAAGTTGAACCAAAATTTTCAAAGAGTACTAGAGATCTTTGCAGGAATCCACACTCAATTTTTTTTTTTTTTGAAAGAAAAAAAATGCAGAAAATAAATGAGATGCCTTAGGAACAACAACAGAAAGAGATGAAGACTATCCTAGGTATTCCATGTGACCACCTAACTCTAGGTGAGTCCACTACCACTCACTCTCAATGGGTGAATGGTATTAACCTTCCTAACCCAAACCTTCTTAACACTAGGTGCAGATTTGTGACCATTGTGCAACTCATCTAACCTAGTCAAAACCATGCTTATCATATTGCACAGCCCTTCATAAGTATTCCTAGAATATGAACTATCATTTTTATACTCACAAGGCTTCATCTTAAAGTAGTTGGGTCGGATATGACCAACTTTGCCACAGTGATGACAAGAAGGGATGAATTTAGGCTTGGATTGCTTTCTTGAAGGCATCTTGAGCTCAGCCTTTACATTGTTGATCAAAGGGACATTCTTGCCAATTTTGGAGCTTTCTTCTTCAAATGTGACTGCATTCAGGTTAGGCTTGACAAACATAATCTTAGAAGATGAAATGTTAGAAGAAGATGCTGCATATTTGTCAAAACCCAAACCAGTTTTATCAGAAAAAGATTTTTGTTCATTCAATATCTTGTCAAGCTTATCACTAGAGAATTTAGTTAAATGCGTTTTGGATTCACATAATTCTTTCTCTAATGCTTTATTCTTGACAATTAACAAAGCATTTTCAGATTTAAGAATATTACAAATAGCATTGGAATCAGTCAAATCTTTAAGAAGCTTCTTTTTTTCAAGAACAAGTTCTTCTAGATTTTTCAAAGTCCGTTTGTTAGATTTTTGCAATTTAAAGAATTCTTTGAAAAGATCATTGTACACATCTTGCAAACTGTCCTCACCTTCATCATTAGAAAAATCTTTTCATTCCGCAATAACATAATCATCAGCATCAGAAGAACTATTATGAGAAGTAGTAAGAGCCAGGTAATTTATCATATCTTCAAAGGTCTCTTCAGTATCGTCTCTGTCGGATTCATCACTTTGGGTGGTGTTAGCAGCTTTACCCTTGGATTTTTTCAGATTTTCATAGTCTACACGAATATGGCCAATTCCTCCGCATTCATGACATTTCACACCATTTGTAGTCTTGTCTTTCTTACCTGGCTTAGCTCTCCCTTGATTTACTCCCTTGGAATCATTCTTGAAATTCTCAGGAAATTTATTCTTCCGATTTCTGAAGTTTCCATTCTTGGGTTTGAAGTATTTCCTGATTTTCCTTGCAAACATCACCAGTTCGTCATCGTCTATAGATTTTTCATCAGAGGAGTCATTGATCTTCTATTGATCTTCCTTTATCGGAACTCCGATAAGCTTCAAGTGTTGCAAACAAAGATTGTATAATACCCAATAAACTCTAAGAGATGAGCAATATGATTACTCTTAAACAAACCTAAACCTCTCTTAGCACAAATAAAATAGCCTCTAAACCCTTGGAAATATTGCCTCCAATCTTTACAAAATTTGTGCCTCAAAGGCCCTTAAATAGACTTTAAAAAGTAGCCATAAAATCACAAAGTCGGTTCTCAAAAAGTGCAGATTTTCGAGGCTCGTTCGTACGCACTGCAGACAAGATTAAAGACGAGGCATTCTGCTCAAAATTCGTATGCAATCTCCTCTGGACGAGCTTGCAGCCTAGCAGAATTTTAATCTTCACTTTATGGCCCGATTTGACCCTGAAAACGTTGGAATTGGAGAATTTTCGTGAAATAACTACTTGTAGCATTTTGAGTCAGCTTTCAATCGCCAATAAGTTTGCTTCAATTGGAATTTAGAATTAAAAGTTATGATCACTTTAGTCTGACTAAGTCAATGTTGACAACATATACAATATTGAAAAAATATGTCTTCAATCAACTTTTTCACCGACTTGACTTTAGACTAAAACTTACAACCAAATATGTTTTGGTACTGAATTTGCCAACACTAAAAACTAACAGTCTGAGACATGTTAATCTGAATGAGATTGATGGGTTTTTGGGATAAAGTTTTTAGGTATGAAGAGCAGAACTTACTGGATCCACATGAATCATATCCATTTCTGTACAGATCTTCTTTCTCAACATTAATTCGGTGCAACAGTTCTACTATTTGCTAGACCCTATGTTAGATTTCAAATTATAAAGTAGAGGCCTTCTGCATTGATACGTTTTTAGCTTAGGTTTGGTTTACATAAACTCACTGGATTGGAGTACAGGGTTTTGATATATAATTTAATATTGGTTTGTCCAGCATGTTGTGTTTTGTATTACTGTGATGCAAAGCACTGAAAATTAAAATTTAGGCCTCTTGTGGGAATTTAACGTTGCAGTGGGGAGTGTAATTGTGCCATAAAAGCCAATCATGATTGTCATTCTTATTTGGTAAATGGTTGAATTGTGACAAAAGGAATGTTGGCTTATCTAGCCTTGTTTTTAAGTAGTCATTGTGTGCATAATTTCATATTCACTATTCTGAAATTAGTCTTTCCGTAAAACTTATTTTGTGGTCATGTTTCTTGATCTCTCATCCTATTCACTAATTTGATGATTGTATTAGGTGGAAGATTTATCTTGTATCTGATTCTTGTGTTTAATTGATTGAGCTTATCTATTTATTTATTTTTACTTTTTCAGTTTAGTTGAATGGTTATTTTGACTTTGTCAGTCTACTTCTTTTTTGAATTTTCTTTCTGATTTTTTGAATGCTTATTTATACTTAATTGGCATTGGCATCAGAAGAGATAGCGTAAAGTATTTCTTCCAAGAACCTACACCAGTATGGATCATAGTAGTGTTTTGTTAGTTGAAAAAATGATAGTTGAACTGGAATATTTCATATTCCATTGATAACAAATCAAAAGTATAAAGCTTAGATAAACATAACACAACGCTATGAAATTATAAAGTAATAGATTTAAACAACAAATCTTACAATTAAAAACTATCTATGACTTCAGCTTCCGCTAATCTATGTATAATTCCAGTTAAAGAACAAATCTGCTCCGAGCAGACAAGATCTAAGGCATGGGTAGCCCAAATTCTCACCAACTTTATTTTGCCGGCTGTGAAAGATAGTCCCCCACACAGATCTACTCCTCCTCAACCCGAAATGTCAAGAGACAACATACATCCTCGACCCAAAGGCCAGGACAACAAGAATAAAAAACTAAAAACAAACAAATCCCTATCAAAAAAGTAACAACGGAGAAGCACGGCATCGTAGACATGCTTCAGCACGCGAGACTCAATGGTTAACCGGCGCAGAAGTAATGAAAAACGAAAAAACCGGCCAAGACAAGTAGATTTGAAGAGCTAGATCTAGATATAGATCTAAAAACTAGATCTAACACAAAACCACCAAAATGGAAACCAAAAAAAGACTACAGAGAAGATACCAAGCACTGCTACTAAAGAGGAAAAAAGAGAGTGGCGAGGAAAGGAGACAAAGAAGCCTTTTTTCCTCATATTAAGAGAAGTCGCACGTTATTCCCTTTTAAGAGAAAGATGAGAGTCGTGTCACTTCAAAAATGCTAGTGTTAATTTGGTGTATATGATATGTAGTAGTGTTAGCTCCAAGTATAAATATCTTTCCATCTATGGGGATTAATTTCAATGAAAGATTAATCAATGACATATCAAGTGATTTTTTTAATTAGATAGTGTTTTTTTTATATATATATATATATATATATATATATAGAGAGAGAGAGAGAGAGAGAGAGAGAGAGAGAGAGAGCAGAGAGAGAGAGAGAGCGGAGGTGAGGGGGGGCAGGTAGGGCCCCCCCCCCCCCCCAAATTTGTAGGAACAAAAATTTTAGGCCAAACTAATTTTTTCTAATCTACTAGCCCTATCCAATTGTTTTTTGGCCTACCTAGGGGCGGAGGGAAGCGGCGCTATGATTTATTATTTTTTTTTTTTTTTTTTCAGAGTTTGCTGTTAGTTTTAGGTTAGACGAGAGGTTGAAGACGATGTGTTTTCTTTAATTCCAAAACGCACCGTTTTATTATAAGTCTTAGTTAACCAAAACGGTCAACCTTCCTTTTTAAAAGCCTGCCTCTCCCCACTACTTTTTTTTTTCTTTGCGAGTGTTGGGATTTGGGACTCAGTTAGTGCGAGATGATACGTCACTAACTCTTGACATTTCTTTTTCTTTTTCTTTTTTTGTTTTTTTCCACCGACTCTTGATTTCGTTGAGATCAAAACTGACTTTTATTGATCTATTAAATGGTGACGAAAAAAAAAATCTAAAGTAAGAAACAAGTTCAACTTTTATATCATACTAAAAAAAAAAATTGAATACCTTAATAAACACTTTTGTATAAATAAATAGGGAAAAGTCCACATACCCCCCTCAAACTACCACCCAATTGACAATGTCCCCCCCAAACTTTCAATTGTGAACATGTCCCCCCCAAACTACCAAACAAATGAACAATGTCCCCCCTAAGGACGAAAATACCTTAATAAAAATAAAAAAAATAATTCTTTAAAAAAAAAACTAAAACTAAATTTTTTCTAAAAAAAAACACAACAATTCATAAGGCAAGAAAGACTAAGCTAAATAAAAAAATAAAAAAAAACAAACAAAATTAATTTTTTTTTTTTAAAAAAAAAAACCAATTGGACAATTCAGAATACAAAAAATATTATAAACTTTTCGTTTAAAAAATTATAATATATTTTTAAAAAGAAATTATATTTATTATTATTTTCGAATTCATAATGATTAGAAAAAACTAAAATTTTTTTTAAAAAAAAACTAGCAATTTTTTTTATATAAAAAAAATAAAAAAATAAACACTCCAACCCAATTAGTCAAATTCAAAATTTTAAAAAAATTATAAAGATTTCGTTTTTAAAATTACTTTTTAAAATAAAATTAAAAAATAGTATTTGATCTTATTGAAAATCTGTAGGTTATTTTTGTTCTTTTTTGTGCCATTAAGGACATTGTCATTTGTTTGGTAGTTTGGGGGGACATTGTCACAATTGAAAGTTTGGGGGGGACATTGTCAATTGGGTGGTAGTTTGAGGGGGGTATGTGGACTTTTCCCAAATAAATAATTGTAGATACCTGATGACAACTTAATAGACTAACGTTAATTAACGCTGGCATGGCAAAAAAAAATAATAATTGTAAGTTATATTTAAATCTTTTAAATAATAATTAAATTTTATTAAATTGTTTATTTATTTTGTTAGTTATAGTCTTTAATATTTTTAATTAATTTTTATTTTTTTATCTTAACCCATCTGAACCAAAATTTTGGCTCCGCCACTAGCCCTACCTAATACAAATGTTGACCTTACCCACTAAATTTTTTGGCCTTACTCAATAAATATTTTGACATTTACTCATTAAAACTTAAAAGCCCTAATTACATAAAAATTAGGAAGAAATCATATTTAATAGGTCTCTCTATCATTTTACGGTCAAAATTAACGATTTTTTATTTGTTAGGTGTGTTTCATTTGACATGCCAGGGTCTATCTCAGCATCAAAGTTAATATTTTTTCTTATAACGCTACAAATTTAAAAGATTATGATGACAAGTAAGATTGTTTTTGTTTTTGTAGGTTTTTTTTTTTTAATTTATTTATGGATGATTTGGAGCTTAATGATATGATATTGATATTAGGTGTTGATAGGAACGCTAGTGTGTCAATTGAGGCACCGTGACATATGATAAACCATTCATTTTGATGAAAAACTGATAGAGAAACCTATTTAAAATTTTAGTAAAATATAATGACTATATTCTTAAAATTAGAAACTTAAGAACTAAATTCAAGTTAAATAAAAACTTAAGGGTTAAATATGATTTCTCCCTAAAAATTATAAAAAAACTTCTTAAAATCGTAAGATTCTAGATGTAAGAACCAAAGAGGGAAAAAAAAAATTGCCATGATTTGCCCCAATTCATGGAAAAAAAAATTGTAAAAAAAAAAATTTTGGCCCCTCCCCATAAAATTTCCTGGCTCCGTCCTATATATATATATATCTTTGAGAATTCACTTGAAGATACTTCAATCTCCAACGTCCATCGTGCACTCGGCTACTGAATCCCTTCAGTTATTTCAACAGGTCAACTCTCATCTGAAGCCTTCTATTTCTGCCTCTCCCCCTCAGAATTCTCGGTGGAAGGCTCCTCCATCTGGTTTTTTCAAACTCAATTGGGATGCGGCGGTGGACAGGGCTAATTGTAAAATGGGTATTAGGGTAGTTGTCCGTAACAATTGGGAGAGGTGATTTGTTTGTTATCTGCACCCAAAGATAATATTTCTGCCCCGGATATAGCTGAAGCCATAGCAGCCATGCGTACGGCCAAACTATGTCATGAACTTGGCTTGCAAAAGGTAATCTTGGAAGGAGATGCCCTCCTAATTGTGCGAGCGTTGAACACCGTAGGTACCCAATGGAGTAGATATGGACACATTACAGAGGAAGCCCGAGGATTGTTGGTTCATTTAAATTCGTGGAAGGTGGTTCATGTTGGCAGGTAGTGTAATGGTGTGGCTCACTCCCTAGCAAAACTAGCTCTAAATAGGGGGGATGAACTTATTCTCCAGAATTCTTTTTCGGCTTGTATTATGAGCATTGTCTCTAAAGAGTGTTGTACCTAATTGGTTTTATATTTATCAAAGCGCCCTTTCAGTTCAAAAAAAAATTAACGCATGCGCAACAGTACGTCACTACTTAAATTTAAACTGCGCATAAAAATGTGCGTTTATATACTTCTAGTACCTTTTTTCACATAATTTATTCCAATTCTAAAGGGGCCAGCTCAATAGTATATTACTAGCTATATATTTATTCCACTACGATATCTATACTTATACCTAGTATATATTTCTGTAGTTTATCATTTATTTTCAAGTATCTTATTTTAATGCATTTCATTATCAGTTTTTTATTTCTGATGTTAAAATTGTGAAGTTTGGGATGTTAGTTACTCTAACCATCTCTCCCAATCATCCCATCACATTAGACCACTTATACGTGTTTCTCCAGATAATCTCTGCTTCCGCCCCCCTTTTGGTATCAAGCTAAGGGGTTGAACTCTTCTAAGCGTTTAATCCTGAAGTTTTTATGTTCAAGTTAAAGCTTTCAAAATATGTTTTGTCTGTCAGAGCTAAAGATAGGTCTGGGGAGAAAATCAAAATGGATTTGGACGTCATTGAGTTTAGACCGACCGTACCTAGATGCTATTTGAAATCAATGAAGCGAGCATTTCTAATGGCTAACAAGGCAGTGTGCGTGAGGCCTTTCGTTGTTAGTGGTTGACTGGACCTGACCAATCTATGTGGATGAAGTTGTGGCCGTCTGCCTTATGCCTTAGAGACTTAGGACTGAAAGTTGGCATGCCTCATGCTCCTTGCTTAGGCAAAGACTTGTTCACCGGCTTCGACGTGGTGTTCACTTCGGAACGAATTTTTAAGAAGCACGTAGTCTCTTGTGATGTGTACCTAGGAATGTTCCAACGTTGAAATCAACGTTGGTATCTTCTGAGATAACATCAGTATGTTCTTTGTTTCTATCTCTGGTAACTCTCTCATAGAGGACCTAGGCTAACTGAAGAACTAGATCTAAAAATCTAGACTCTTTCCTAAACTGATTGATTGAGTTTTTCAGCTCAGATAAGTTCTGTTTTCTTCTCACCCTACCCTGTATGGACTTTCTACCCTACCGATTACACATTCCCTCACTCTCGTGGTGGCTTAGCACATACCTTCTTCCGCTCAGACCTAGCCGCTCAGGCCCTTCTTGGGACTTATGTTTGGTCACTTAGGAAGATTACTGTTTGGATCAACCAGGTGCCTAAAACCGCAGTGGGTACTCCGCGGTAGGATCAAATTTTACACAGATAGCGATAAATAAAACAAAAAACGAATTCTGAATTTAAGCAGATTAACGCACGTTGGGCGGATGAATTGTTAATTGAAATAGGGAGTAGATGGCTCTGATTACAAAGGCGGGGGCGGACAGCGGAGATATCTGGGAACATGTAGTGGTTCTATGTTGGAGGGATGATTGGGAGAGGAGGTTGGTAACTACATCCAACTTCCAATTTAAATCGATAAAATTAACTGTAAGAAATGCTTAAATAAGATACTTTTGAAATTAAATGATAGACTTACAGAGTTTGACAAGGCAAATACATCTGAACGATAATGCAGAAATTGAATACAGTGTTACATATCTGGAGTTAGAGGTTCCTATTTAAAAGATTGGCTTGTTGGATAACCTGCTGCTCTCTACTTGAAAGAGGAGGTGCTTATTAGCCATCCGAGGACGAGGGCAAGGGTGGAGCGGCTCAGGTCCGACAGGCACTTTGAGTTGCTGTATGAAATGAGGGACGCGGAAGGGGATTCCTTATAGCTTTTACTTGATTAAAGCCACCGAAGTAATGTACTTTGTGGGTTATCTTACTTTAACTGTGATGAATAGCTACATGTCTGGGGACTGTCTATCTTTGGCTTCTTATACCGACGTTTTGGAGCGGGCTTTTGGTAGATTGAAGTTTCGTCTGGGGACTGGCGTAGGGTCCTGTGCTCTTGGATAGGATCCTGAAACCTGTGCATATCCACATACAACTGAATCGATTTTCTATTCTCCACACCACCGACACATGGCGTCGAACCAGGCAAAGCTTTTGGTTTTCCGGTAGGTGGACAGCGGATTCTGCTGATGGAGCAATCGTCTCGTCATCAACTATTACCACTCTCTGTGGCTTGCTGGGGAGTGGCCTGGGCGATGCTAGATTCCTGTTTGGGGGGCTTCTTGGCTTTTGGTGAGGCTTGGGTTGAGAAGTACTGATTTCTTTAGAGGGGAGGAGAATTTCTTTTTTGGAGACTGGGAGGGCCTTGGCGATCGCTGGTGGACAAGGATATTTTGGGCATCTGTTTCTCAGAAAATCTGAGTAGGCTGTTTTGAATGCTGGTTGAAGTTATATTTATCGCACCTTTAACTGCATATTGTCTGGCAATGATTGTCAATTTTTGGTACTGCCATTTCAGACTCATGGAACCCAATGAAAGCGAAAATGGAGTGAACTTGGGAACAGAGACTGATGTCCTGAACTTTGTCTGCAGTTGGCAATTTTAACTGATCTTAACTGCAATTGCAAAGATTCATGCAGGGGGCATGGCCTGCCGCCCTCTGGAGAAGCCATGTTGGAAATGGACTTCGAGAATCCCTGTAAATGCCACAACTGTGGTAGCAAATTGTCAGAATTGGTAAGAAATGCTATCATCAGGCCGGTCGATAAGTCATGGATATGAATAAGGATAGCATGACTTTGGGAGAGTTTATATGTTTGGTGAGGAACGGCACTCCAATTCTTGAGACATAAACCTTCCACTAAGATGATGGTAGTTATTTTTTGTGTTTTATCTTGCAGTGGCATGATCTTTAGCGGATTTGGAGTTCAGGATACTCGAATAATACTTAAAGTTTTTAAAGGACATGACAGCGGGAAATGCTGCAGGGGAAATAAGCCTGCTCAAGAGCAGGGATCTGATATCAAAAAATCTGGTTCGGATCATGAAAGATTTTTGAGGTTTTTTGATGATAAGGGAGTATTACCATGGAAAGTGGCAAAGCCGGTTCTGCTGCAGCAGAGGAGGAAAATGCTCAAAGCTGTTTCCAAGAAAACGTCTGTAAATGAAAAAGGGGTTTTGGCCCCCACCCCCCACCAATACAAGGACGGTAACATTTGCTGGTTGTCGCTACCTTTCCCCTACCCCCACCCTCCTAACATGGTGTACATAGTTATATGCTTGATATGTAGGTTTTTGTCATTGTTTAGAGCCTGGGATAGATCATCTTAGGCATAACTATGCGTCCACATCAAAAAATCAGTGCTCAGACGCGAAGCACAAATGTGTGGTACGTTTTTTGCGCTTCTGTTGCCGTCAGCACGATTGCGGTGTGATACTTTTAATTTTTCTTTCCCACCGCCACCCCACCACCCTGCTTTGTCGGCGATAACTCATTCTATGCGCGCTGTTTTCGCCCTTGGCATCTCTGGGCGAAGAAGAACCGACGGTCTGTTCTCGCTGCAAATTCTTTCTTCTGATTTCGTAATGATTTTCACAATTTTATGACTCGAGAAAATGTCCACGCTGTGTTCTCATGAGGTATCCTAATCGAGAATTAGTTCAACTTTTGAAGCAATTGCCTGATTTCTTTTTCGGCCCCATCTGGTGAAGGCCTCCTTTACTAAAGAACTTTGATTCTTGGAGAAATTGGATTAATTACGAAGCTTTTGTCTGATGGAGGTTTTGTTTACCGATTTATTCTCTGTTCATATGCTTGCAATTTAGACAAATAACTATCTTGTGCGGTTTATGTACATAGCTATACTGATATTATTTTCTATTTTTACATAAAATTATTTTATGATTGTAATTTTTGCGAATTGTTTCTTTAATCTTTGACCCAATAGAATTTTTGTCTAGGTAGTGGGATGATTGCTCCATCCCTATGAATTTATTTGTTGTTATAATCTATCCTTCGGGGCCAAGTTTAGTCAAATTCTAATCTAATTTAATGTTGCTCTTATAGTCTTCTTTATAGTATTTGCATATGAAATTCAAAGTTCAACCACGCATGTGAATTAAGTGGCGTCCCGCTTCTCATCTCTCTTTCTTCTTGTGAAACAATGCGCGGCTGAGTTTGCTTTTCCGCATACTGGTGTTTCGAATTTCCTGGACAGAGTAGTTACTGCGCGTGAGGGATGACTTTGGAGTAAGGTGTGGAACTAGTTTGTCTGCTGTGTTGACAGAACTGGCCAATTCCAGGCTCCGGAAACGGCCGTCGGTAATTCGTATTCAAAGATTTTGAACTAAGAAAGCCTTGTTAGAGCCGGACCACCATGGAGTACTTCCCGGAACGCACGCTGGAGTGTACCAGACCTGGATATTTTCCGATATTGCAAGATTATGTGTCCATCATGAAAGAGACCCGTATCATAAGACGAGTATGGACGTTCCTCGTAGGACGATCAAAGGAGATGGGGAGGAGAGTTTGCTTTGATATTCGCTCCATGAAAAAAGGGGGTTAGCATTATTTTAATCGTTCAAAGATAGAATTATTACCAGCCAAGCAGCTGTAGACTGTAAAATGCGCGCAAGAGATAACCAGGTGGAGTGTGGTGAAGTCTACATTCTTAAATAATCGCAGAGTGAGTCGAGTGCGGACGGACACGCCTATTGTGTGGATGGTATCCGTGTTGTGATACATGGATTTCCATCTGTGATACGGTCTCGAGTTGTATGATCCAGAGATGCTTCTGGGGGCTGTATGTGACGTTCGCTGAGTTGTACGTAGAAGACTTCACAAGCTTTATGCTAATTGCTACTGGAATCAGGCAGACATTGTAGCTGATTTCAATCAGTTCGCAAGAAGATCGAAGGAGGACTACTGATATCAGTTATGGCCGTTCGGGTAGTTCGGTTATTGTAGATGTCGTAGCATGATGAGTTGGTTACCAAGGACAGGGATCTGGATGCTGTGTGTTGAAACTATAATCTCGGGCAATGAAGTCTATCTCGTGAACATGCTATGTGTCCCACGGTTTGTGTTTTTTACAGGTATTTTCCCGAATAAGTATATGGAATTTCAATAATTCCCAAGTAGTCGTTCCTACGAATGTCAAGAAGCTGCTAGGAACTGGTTCTTGTATTGAGCTCAAACGTGATGGAGATATTTTGCATAAGTTGGCATTGACGACCAGGGCAGGTAAATACTGTATGTGTTCTACGATATGTTTTTGAACTGCATCTCGGTTATTCTGGTTAATCTGTTTTGGTCATTTTGTGATTGATATTCTTATGTACCTTAAGAGTATGAGTTTGCTAGGTTTGAGCGTTACCATGATTGCCATCAATAAGGAGACAACGGGAGGTGTGTTGAGTATTATTTGTCTGTGCTTGTTCTTACCCTTCGCTACATGTTTTCAACGAGTAATTACCTGGGTTTGGTCACTGCCCCCTCACTGTATTCACCTGCCCAGATGAATTTGAGCATCATACTGGGATGTTTTTTGGGGCTGCCTTGTATAGGTGGTTTGATGTGTTATGATTGTAGTGAAAGGTTGAAATGTTTGATGAACAGGTTACTGAGTGCCTAGGTATACGTTCTGTAGGCAGCTTCGCTTTAGGTGTCAACCGACCTGACTATTGCTCTAGGAAAAGATAATCTATCAGTCAAAATGATATATGCGAGAATGGGAGGACCCCCCCTAGCGGAGGTCTGTTTCATAAACTTCCCAGCCCATTGTTATCATGTACTAGGAAAAATGAAGACTGGTCTACGCACTCAAAAGGAGACCTCATATACTGTGATTCAAGTGATAAAGAATTTGGCTGGTCATCTGTCAACTGAGGAGCACCTCACGGTCTGGAATTTGGCAGTGATGATTCGTCTAGATCTATGTATCCTTCCCTTGTAATAAATCGTTCCTTATGTGTTTATCTGTTGTTAATTTCAGGCTCGCAGTATGAATATCCTTGTACATGGGGGGAAATTCTGGTTGTTGAAGTGAGACATTGTCACATATGTGGACATGAACCAAGAGTACCAGAAAAACAAGAAAGAAAAATAAAAAAAGATAGAATATGGGGGTGTCGCTATATTTAATAGCACGTTAACCTTTTTACTTCTTTAATCTTTTAGATAACT
>FXXK01002934.1:0-21294 GCA_900184695.1 Betula pendula
AAACAACGCAGAGAGACTCACGACATATACTCCACGCAAATCTTGCGTTACCAGGGGCTTTCTTTAGGTTATACTCTTTCTAGGTACACCTTATTATATCACCTGTCTTTGTGCTTGTTAATAAACTAGGTGTTTTCTTTTTTTCTTAATTTGTTATGTTATATTATTTCTTAATTTTTTGGCTCCTGGCAATATTAATCATGCTGTTCTGGTGTGCGTTATATATATATTCGACTTCATTATACCTCTGTAATGCAGGATTGCTCTCCCGTAGAAAGCCCAGCCTTGTTGGGATTCACTAAATCATGTTCAGTCACCATCTACTGCCTCCAGGTTTCCTGCTTGTCTCTTTTGTTTCTCAATTTTGTAGCTTGTGTAGTCCTGATGACTGTTAAGAATGTAATTCATATTTTAGTGTCAGTGCACGTATAGTTGCTTTTTACCCATCAGCGGCCTCTTATATGGAGGATTGCTTACGTAAAATGGTGGTTGAATTCAAGGACTTTTTTTTTTTTTTTTTCCTTTGACGTAAGTAAGAATGAATTAAATATTTGCATATGAACATATTCAACTGTTGGCTGAATCAGAATTGGTTCCTGTGGGTAGTGTGCCGAATAGATGAGTGGGTTGGCGCTCGTATCCTAGGTTGTAGGGTCTCATCTTGCCTATGAAATATTTGGGGCATCCCCGTTGGGTCCTTTGTTTAAGGCTAAGTTTATTTGGGGTTCAATCATTGAGAGAATGGGAGAGAGACTATAGGATTTTGTCTAAGGGTGGTCGAGTAATGTTGATTAAGAGTAGTCTTTCCAACCTTCCTACCTATTTCCTTTCCCTCCCTTTCCCCGTTGGTGTTGCTAATTGGTTAGAAAAATTGCAGAGTTTGTTTGGGGTTGGTTTGGATAATGAGCCTAAATTCCATCTTGTTAACTAGAAGAGAGGTTTGTACTCCCTATTCAGCTTGGAGGGTTGGAATCAGGAGTTTGTCTACTTTCAATTAAGGCTCTATTGGGTAAGTGGTTATGGAGGTTTGCTATGGAGAGAGAGACCTTTTGGCGTCAGATTGTGAATAAGAAGTATGAGAGTTTGATGGTGGATGGTATTAAAGGGGATCACGGGAGCTTAAGGGGAGTCTTTAGAAACACACATTCGCGGAGGGGATGGGATGCCTTCTCTAGTTTTACTATTGTCGAGGTAGGTGATGGCCCTCGTACCAGATTCTAGCATGACATATGGTGTGGAGATCGTTATTTGAAGAAATCTTTTTCGGAGTTATTTTGCCTTGCAAGGAATAGGGAATGCTATAGTGGCTGACCTTAGGATTGTTAGCAATGATGTGGTTCATTGGGACATTAACTTAATTAGGTTGGTGCATGATTGGGAGATGGACTCCGTCTCCTCTGTCTCCTCTTTCTTCAATTTTTTGTATTTCGCTAGGGTGGGTCGAGAAGGTGATGAAAGATTATGTTGGACGCCCTAAAAAAAAAAGATCTTTTGAGGTCGAATCCTTTTACAAGGTTTTTCTTAACGTTGACTCCTCTTTCCCTTGAAAGAGCATTTGGAGGTTTAAGGCTCCTTTGACTTGGACAGCTTCCCTTGGAAAAATTTTCACTTCGGATAATATCTACAAACATCATATTGTAATGATAAAATAGTGTTGAATGTGTAAAAAGAATGGGAAAATCCTGGATCATCTTTTTCTTCATTGTGATGTAGTAAGAGATTTGCAGATTATGATATTTCAAATATTCGAGGTAGAGTGAGTTATGTTTAGACGGGTGATGGATCTTTTGGAGTGTTGGAAAAGAAGGATCGGTCAGAATGATATCTATATTTTTAGGAATGTAATTCCTTCCTTTTTAATGTGGTACATTTGGAGAGAAATGAGCGGTTGAAGCTTTGGGGATAGCGAGAGAACGAGCTTAGATTTATGGACTTATTTTTCTCAATCCTATTTGGGTGGTAAATGCTATTGCCCTTCTCCATGTCTTTAGCTTTGCAGTGGTTGTACTTTTTTTTTTTTTTTTTTTTTTTTTTTTTTTTTTTTTCTAGTTCTTGATTTGTTAAGTGTTTTCTTTTGTATACTTCTGGTATATTTGGATTGCGTCCTTGCACTTTTAATGAATTTCCTTTAATTATAAAAAAAAAAAAGAAGAAAGAAAGAAAAAGAATGAATTAAATTAAACATCAAAAGAGATACAAATACATTGGGGCATACCCCAGGTAAGAACAATCCACGCAGGGAAGATCTTGAGCCACTATAAAGGAGGGCTAAGTACTGAAAGTATGGGTAAAGACCTCAAGAACGAGAAAGTGCCAACTGTTATCAATTGAATTCAATGACTTAACAATCTATCATTTTGTACTTTATGGACTGGCTGATAAATCCAATTTCTGGTTCAAGAAGTATCAAAATACTAGTCATACAACCCACAATAAGCAGATTTGGTTGACTTTTGGCTTGGAAACCTTATTAATTGAGCAATCTGAATGTTTGGAGGAAATGCTAGTTTCCATGTCTTCATAATTTAAGCCACTGCTTGACTGCCTTTATGATATATCTTAGTTTTTCCTCTAATCCTGAAAAATTTCTTCTAGGTTGCGTAACTTCACCATGTCCCTTCAGGTATCACCAGATGAACCAATTGAGACTATCATGATTCCTTTTGAAGCAGCAGGTCCCCTACAAGGTACCCTCACCTTAAGGAGGTGGTTTATGCGCTTCTTTAGCAATCCAGTTGTGCCTATTATTGACGACTGGGGCAGCTGTATGGGACTATTGCACCGTGAAGACTGCTATGAGGTTTGCTTTTGTATTTCTTTCAGCTAGCCATTCTTGAGCTGCTTTTATATTTAACTTCCAGTTGAGAAATTTGTGAATTCACAGGTTTTAGGTGCATCTTTTTAGAGCTCACTCGTAATTAATTTTCTGGACAGATATAAATAAGATATGTGCAAAATGCTCTTTCTAGATCAGGATCCTTATAATTTTAAAAGAAATTTAGATTTTCAAATTACAGAATTTAGGCTATTTTTTACATCGAAATACTTGAAAAATGCTACCTATTAAAAGAATGGCATGTTACGGTTGAGAATTAAAAATATTTTCATCAACTTTTTTACTCTCTATGTTGTAAAACAAGTTTGAGCAAAAAAATATACTTTGGTTTTTTTTTTTTTTTTTTAAAAAAAGCGTCTCTGCAAAAGTGAAGAAAATCCTTTTGGGAGGAAATCTTTTTAACTGCTTCAATAACATGCACAATTTTAATAGGTGTTATTTTTCAAGCGTTTTGATGTAAAGAAATATCCTAAATTCCTGTAATTTGAGAATCTAAATGTTCTTTAAAATTGTAGAGGATATTGATCCTTTTGGATTGCAATTTACTACAATAAAGTAGATTGTACATAGTGTTAATTACTGTAATGCTATATTAGTTGAGAATTCAATTTTCTGTGGTGCATGGTAAAATAAAAAGCTAATACAAATGTGCTCATTCTTGTCCAGTTGGATGCCCACTTTCAACAATGATGAGAAGCCCACCTCCTTGCGTAACAGCCACGACATCTATTGGTCACGTGGTTGATCTAATCTTAGAAAAGAGGTACAAGATGGTTATTGTTGTAAAATACAGCAACTTAAATGGTAGTTATTTCAGCTCAAGTTCAAGGCCCCTTGGAGTTATTACAGCGGAACAATTGTGTAGGCTCGTACCTTCTGTATCAGAGTTGCCTGGGCAAGAACTTTCAGTCTGTAGAATATGAATGTAAGAAAAGAAAAAAAAGCCTCTTCTCTCTCTCTCTATACTTGTAAATTCAATTTTCCTTGAGTGGATTGTGGCGAAAATATAATCTTGAAGAGACTATCTCTGTTTTCACCAGCATAATTCAACATCTACTGAGAAGTTTCTAAATGTTTCCCCACAAAACATGAGCTACGTCTAGGGCTGTCAATTTGGGTTCGAGTGTCAAGTTTGGGTCGTATTGAAGTATGAGTATAACTATATTAGTCAATCTTAGTTTGGCCCATTTATTAAACATGTCATATTTCAATCATAACTTGCTAATTTTGTGTTGGATTCGTATTGAGTTTATGGGTCGTGATAAAAGTTTTAGTCTTAAATGTTACATGTGGGTTTTGGATTTTGTCGGAAATGCGTATAAGACTATATAGGTTAATCATAATTTGGCCAATTTAATTAAACGGATTAGGCTTTTAAACTCTAACTCGCAAATTTATTTTAGATTTGTGTCAAATTTGTAGATCGTATTAAAAATTGTCAGTCCTAACTATATCTAAAAGGTAGGTTTAATTCTTAATTTCACAAATGTGGTAGACAATGTTTCAAAATTAAAACGACCACGTGGAAGGCATCAACGACAAACAACGTTAGCAGCATAGTTGATAGCGTGAGAAGCACATGTGAGGATATTAGCAATATGCCATAATATAAGGCTCTGATTGTTATCACCATCAGCTACTTAAGGCATTAACTTACTATTTGTTGTTGCAGTTTTTTTTTTTTTTTTTTTTTTTAAGGCTTGACTGGTGATAGATAACGTGCAAAATAGGGACTAACATCAATGGATCTGTTGGTCTTTAGATCGGGATACTCCGATACTTAAGTAGTATGTTTATTTGGAGTGAGTATTATATGAAGAGTCGAGCGTTTGGGAGATTTAGCGTCTATTACTTGATGCGTTGTATCCTTTTATAGGGTTTTCTATAAATGATTCTTATGTAAAATTCTGTGTATTTGGAGAGATACGATATCGATATAATATCAGCATTCCTGTATTTTTGGGATTTGATTCTCTCGTTAAAAAGAATTTTAGTGAATATAACTAACAGTTTATTTAATTGAGATTACTTGAGTCCGCTTACTTAACTGAGATTGCTTGAGTGGACCCTTGATGGAATTTATTCCCAACACTTAATATCATTCCAATCGCATCCCGTATAATCATTCACCTCGGGCTGAAAATATTCTCTTTGCAGTCTCAGGATCATCTGCAACCGCAAGATTGGATTTCCTTTTCAGCTCATCAAAGATAAAATTCATAGCCTTTCGAAAAATGGTTTCTTGGAACACATTTTATCCAATCATAGAAATCCTTAAGGCCCAGAGTCTCAATGACATAATAAATTCATATACCGCCTCCAAATAATCAAATGGTGTAATTAGTTAAGGGGATGCTTAAATTGAGGATCATTCAAGTAGTACATTAAAAGTTTTTAGTCTTTTTGGCCGTCATTTCTATTGCCCATTGCCTCAGTTGAGCTACTGTACTGCTAGGCAAGCTTCTGAATAACGTCGCCTTGCCTTATTAGTCTTAAGGAGCAAAAATTATTTCTTGAAGTTATTGAGGGCCGTTTTTTTTTGTGAGCCGAATGGAAGCCCACATCCCATCGCTTTGAGGAAAAGCTCAATTCAACTGGCACTATATGGCCTTAATTTAAAAGGGTCCCACCACGACACGACGTTACCGTGGCAAATGCAGAACTGATGTGTGTTGATTCTAAACAATTGTTACTGAACGCTATTAACGGAATGAGGGATTGACCAAGCATCCTCTACGGTTCTACCTTTATATAAAATTTTTAATTTCTTCTCAGTCCTACCTCTCAGATGATGCATGTCTTATTCTTTTTTAAGTTGGTTAACTCGGGTTGGTTAACCAGCTATTAAAAAAAAAAAAAAATTTTTGTACTATAATGAGAAATACGCAGGAGCCTTCTCATCTCATATTCTCTGTGACTTTCAAAATCAGACCCCTCTCTCTCTCTCTCTCTCGTTTCTTTTGTTCCACTCTCTTAGAAATTTCACTCTTCCCTCTGCCGACCATCAAGCCGCTGTGGTAACTCCCTTTTCTGGTCTTCGTCCTCTATCGAGCAGTCCCGACACCGACGTGAAAATCATGCATGAACAGTAATTTCAAGTATGAGTTTCAATTTTTTTTTTTTTGTTTTTCTCTCAACCACGCGTGACTATTTGGCATTAGGTGGGGTTCTATTTTGTTTGTCTATTTCTTGTTGATTTTATTGAATGAATGGTAATGATTTTAGGAATAAACAACTGGATTTGTTTGTAACGCTTATACTAATGTTGATACATATATTTTCTTGTTTCCAAATGCTTTGTCCTTCATCTTCAGTTGTTGAGAAACCTTCATGTCCAACATTTGCTTTTGCTATTGCACTAAATTTGAAAGGGAGAAAAGTCGATGAGGACAAATATGAGTAAGAAAAATTGTCCCAACTCCCCTTTCATTTTGGTTGGAGTCCATGTCTTTACCATACCTATTGATGTCTTTATTAAAATTGAAAAAAAAATAGAGATTCATTATTTAGATAGAAATTTTGAGGCAAAGCTAGGCCTTTAAGCATGCTATACTTAATGGAGAACCAAGTGAGAAGCATGAAAAGAACCTCTATGTGAAAAAAAGAAGATGAAGCATAGTCCCCTGAATTCAGAAAAAACCCAATTTACAAACATGAAAAAAACGTTTACAAGGAAGCCCAAACACAACCATAATTAAGAAGCATCAAGAGAAATCATAACAAAAAAATTATGAAACTCCAACGAGAAAGAATGCAGCCATATATGAAGGTTGTTTTGGATAATAGATAAAATATGAAATAAAATGCATAAGAAGAGAATGCAACGAAAATAAAAGATCTAAATGATATAACATGGATAATAGAATCCTAAGAAGTTACTATCATAAACTACATTTATAATACATTACATTGCATTGAGTAATCACAAATGTGTATGAACGCATTAAGCACAAATAGAGAACAACTCATAACCAATTGGCCATCAACACAATGAGTAGACAACTCATAACCAAGAATAGAGCACAACTCATAACCAAAACTGAATCATCAAAATATCTATGGCCATTCGGTCATTACAAAGAACTCATAAAGCACACACAATCAATATATATTAAAGTCACAACTGAGAACCATCGATCAAGAACCATCAAAACAATCCCAAATCCACAACAAATTAACACTAATACCCAATCAGTTAACCCCATCAAGAACAACCACCACCCATTCAGAATACCCGCAATCATCTACCAAAAATACCCAAAAACCACCGAAAATCAAAGCTCACAAGTCTTGGCCAAAACACCAAAATCCATACAATCGAAAACCATAGCAATACCTATAAACAAACTGAAAAAAAATTGTTAAAATTTGAAACCCATACCTAATTTACTTCACGTGTGGGTGAGCGTCCGTAAGAGGGATGCACGGTGCCGAAAATCAGGAGAGAGACAACCACGGCTTCTGACTGCTCGGTGGAGGGCTGAGATTGATCAGGGGACTATGCTCAAGGAATGGTCGGTGGACGGTGGCGGAATGGTCGGTGGACGGAGGCTGAATGGTCGGTGTAGGGTGACGGAGATATGCTAAGCAGAGGAGAGAGAGAGAGAGAGAGAGAGAGAGTATGAAAATGGGTTTCAGACGAAGTGGGGGAGAGGAACCGCGCAGTAGACCTTGCTAAGAATTTTTTTTTTTTTTTCTATCCAAAACCCGTGTGATTCAAAATTTAATTATTTTTTTTTAATTTTTTTAGGTACGGTTAACCCAATCCGGTTAATCACATGATTCAAAATTTTGGAATAAGCTCATGGTGGAAAGGTTAGAATAGAGGGAGGCGTAGGCCCTTTTGATTTAAAAATAATTTTGCCACAGTAGAAGGACACCAAGAAGGAACTTGGGTCGACACATAAGCATTTGCCTAACCGAATTTGCTCTCATCCAAAAAGCTTAAGTTGAAGGTTTATGACAACAACCATTGTGTCATTGTGGAAGGACCACGGTCAAGCCAACAAAGCACCACCACGAGAAGTCGACAGCTTATCAGGTAATTTACTACAGCAAGGTCATGCACCAGATCATATCTTATTGGGCAATTGGTTAGAGCAAGACTATATACCTTAAGTCATATCTCATCGGGCAGTTGATCAGAGCAAGATCACATACATTATACCCCATATTATATCTAATTGGGTAATTGACCAGATCAGCGAGGTCATGCACCCAGATCATATTTTTACTGAGCAATTAGTCAGAGCAAGACCATATACCCCAAGTCATATCTCATGGCGCAATTGATCAGAGCAAGATAATGTACCCCCATATTATATTCCATCAGAGCAAGGATCATGTTTTAGTGAGTGATGGATCAAAATAAGATCGTGCATCCCTCCCACGTCATACCATTGAGCAAGTGGTCACTGATCAGCACGAGGCTGCTGGTTCTACAATCATGTTGAGAAGCTAACAACCTAACTCAAACAACCAAGGTTTGCTTTATCCAGATTTTGAATTGTTTCGAGACGATCAATCAATTACACGTTATATATGATACCCAAAGATCGAGTAAGGCCTCTGTTTATTGCATTGAATATATATCACATACACACACGTACGAAGTTTTAATATAAAATTGCCATGCAGCTTGAAACATTGAAGTTTCCATCATGAGCCGCTTATTATTCCTGGCTGTTACGAGGCCATAGAGTCCAGGAGAACTTCAAACCCTGCAAATGAAACCATGAATTATATTCTCGATCTCCATATTTAATACAACTTAAATTAATTTTTAGTATTAGACTTACTGGGTATATTCAATGTTGATTTTTCCGGCGTCTGGATTAGCGATCATGGAGAAAGCCTCTTGAGAGAGATCAATGGTTCCCTGACATCCTGGTGGACAGAAATCAACGATTTTAACGACGACGCTGGTGCCTTTGCATGGTTGTGGCAGGCCCTGGTTTGTAGCTCCGATGCATTTCACACTATAACTTCTCCCACATGCTGCCCGATTGCCCCATATCGCATCACTTGCTGCAGCAATCATTACGCCATTGTCTTGATATCCATCGCATGAAGAGGCTGTCAATGGATAATAAATATTATAATTCAAAGTTTAGAGTAATTAAATAAATACATCTGTAATCTAAGAAAAAATAAAAATAAAAAATAAATACATCTGTAAATTTTTTCTAGTTTTTGCATGGCAATTTTTTCGCTGTCAGGAAACACCACAAAAAGATCGTGTTGTTGTCGCGTCTTTCTATTTGGAAGATGGCACTCAACTTTGGTACCAAATACTTTGTCATGAAGACAGAGTGGTCTTATGGCCTAAGCCAAATTCTTTTTTTTTTTGACCCTTTTTGTGAAGTAATTAAATTGCAATAAGAAGGATTGGTACAATTTGCACGCTAAGGTGGTATCTTTGCCATAGGAGAAACAAGTTAGTTGTTTTATTAATAGTGGTCTCAATGCCAGAAATGATACTTTGGGTAAATCCACATAGATTGGCATTTGACAATTAACCACCAGATTTCAGTGCAAAACGAAACTTTCATGACATCAACTAGTTTCCTAATTCATCAAACGGTGGGCACACACACTTTTCCATTCAAAGCTAGGGGAGACACTCCAAGCTCTAAATTACATATTAAGCGACTAGAGGAATGCTAGGCTTACAAAATTTTTTACAAAAAAAAATTCTTACAAAAGTGATGTGGCGATTAGGAATGAGATGGATTCAAATTTTGAAAAATCTAATCATATTGTGCCACATCACTTTGTAAGAGTTTTGTTGTGTAAAAAATTTTGTAAACTTAGCATTTCTCAAGCGACTTACACCAGATGAATTGTGGGAGAGAAATAAACATAACAATAGTTTTTTTTTTTTTCGTATAAACATAACAATACTCAAGTTGAAAAAAAGAAAGAAAAGAAAACGAAATATGGGCAGTTTTTCATTTAGAAGAAAAAGAACTTTTTGAGGGTCAAGGGAATGTGGATTTCCACCTCTTTAGAAAAGAATCCCCATTTAATTTTCATCAGCAAAAGAAAGTTAGGAGGAAATTTAGATACCCATAAACATCTAGATTTTCTTTACTAAAATGAAATTAAATGGGATAATCTTTTAGGATTTCCAAAAATCTTAAAATATTACTCCCACCCAAACAACACGTAAGAATATAACTTTTTAGAAGGTGAAGTATTTATGCGTGTGTGAAAGATAAGTGCTGAAATTAGTATAATTGTTAAAACTAATTTAGTTTAGTTTATGATATTTCATATATGTATCAATAAACCAATTTGATACATAAAGATACTCACGAACATAAGGAGGCGTATAGAAAGTGGCTGTCCCCTGCGCCGCATTCGCAACTGACGTGAGACATATGGCCATGCTCAGCATTATCAAAGCACAAATATTAACCATTCCCATTTTTCTTTTTTTGAGAAAACTATGTGATGATGTTTTAACACTTAACTTTGTGATGTAAAGAAGTAGATTTGCCTCCAATTTATAGAGTTAGGGTGCGTTTGAGATTGCGACCGGTTAGGCTTACTGTATAAAAGAAATCGATCGATCCTTGTGTTACGCAAAATTTTCATTGTATTAGGTGGGGAATAAAATAATCAAAATAAACAAACATATACACATGCCAGGATTCGAAGTTCAATTTACAATAGCTACAAAGTTGAGTACTCTATCACAAGCCATAATTAATTAACAAAATATTTTAATTGTTCGATATCACCCTTGGTGCCATTTGGCATATTGTTGGGCATACTTAATTTTTATACTCTTATAGTTGATCGTCATTAGCTCAATCTAACCCAACCCTTAATTAATTCGTAAAAAATTTTCATTCATCGAAAAAAAAATTAAAAAAATCATGAGCATATTTTTAGAGAAAATAAAACAAATTAAAACATACATTAAGAATTAATGCAGGTGGGTGCATGTGATTTGGTTTGCCACAAACAAAGAGAGAGATCAGCATACATAACTTCTCTGCATCATATATACTAATCTGGATTTCCTTTAATTAAGGTACTTATAAAATATAGATCGATCATCAAAAAGCCTGAAAGTTACATACTAGGGATTTCATATTCTTGCTCCCATGTTATCGTTGCGTGTCCCAATTTTGTTTTGTTTTGATTTTTTTTTTTTGTTTTTGTTTTTATTTTTTTTTAATAAAAAAAAGTAATATTAGGGGCATGGCATTTTAGACTTTTCTACTTCTCAAACCGTATGTGCCGTGCACGTGACCCCAATTCCATTAGAGAAGACGGATCAGAGTAACGGATGGGTCATATTGACAATCCATGAAACTTCGTGGAGATATATTGTCAGTTTTTAAACTTTGGAGGTTAAATTAAAAAAGTGGTCAAAGTTTGGAAGGATAAACTGTATTTTCCTTTAAAAAAAAAAAAAAAGGCTAGCTGTTACAATGCTCAACAAATTTAGTGAGCACTATAGCTCAACAATACCTAGATAAACAAATAATAAATCAATATGATTCTCTCTCCAATTTGAAAGTAATTAAAGTAGATAAAGAAATAATATTTTAAATGGACTATTGAAAGTGGATAGAAAATAGAGATTGAGATGTAAGTGCTTTAAAAATGGGTTAAATATATTTTGGCCTCCTAAATTAACAGCCGATTTTGATTAGCCCTCCAAAAATGACAGCTTATACACATGGATACATCAAACTACCTAATCCTTGTAAAGTAGCCCCCTTCATCTACTTGAGCCTTCTGTTTGGACGGAATAGTAGTCATGTGCGCATCACGTGACCACTTTTATCACATTCTTCCAATAATGCCCTTAACTATTAAAAATAAAAAAAAATTAATATTAGAAATTTAAAAAAATAAAAATTCAATAAAAAACTTTTTAAAAAAAACTTTGCCATGGTGGCTGAAGCTACATCAGGTGCCATCGAGCCACCCCATGGTGGCTAGGGGGTTGCCACTAGCCCACCCCCAACCCACTTGGGTGGCTGCCAACCACCCCATGTGGTGGGTGGCCCCCCTTCCCCCCTCTTTTTTTTTTTACATAAAAAATTAAAAATTAGCTTTTATATTTGATTAATAAATATGGAAAAATTTGATTTTTTTCAATGTCAAAATAATGCTAGTTTTGAAGGAGGTGGTGCAACCATTCTTAACTTTTTGTTGTTGTTTTTTTTTTAACTAAAAGTAATACTAAATATATATATTAAGGACTTGACACTAGTAGACAATTACAATTTGTGCTAAAATTCAATAGAAGACCACTTTCACATTCATTGAAAACTTAGCAGTTAAACTGAAAAAATAAAAAAAACTTGATATATGATTTAAATTGCTTGAATCAAAGATTATTCGATTTTTCATTATTATAATATAGTTAAAAAAAAAAAAAAAACTTTGTGATATTTCAAACTTTATTCCAAAAGTAAATTCGGTTTTCATGAGCTCAAATTAAGTATTTCGGAAGATAAAAGCAAAGTATTTGTCATCACATGAGTTAACCTAAACGGAGGCCATTTTACAAGAAATTAGGGAATTTGAGTATTATGTATACTGTCATTTGAGAAGGTTATCAAATCTACTGTTAATTTGTGGGTCAAATCATATTAACCTTTAAAAAATGTGTAACTAAAATATATATATATAATATAAATAATATTATATCATATTATATATATATATATTTATAGGATATTATATATATTATAATATATACTAAGGTAATTTTTAACTAAAGATTACTGTGGATCTATGGAAGCATGAATAATACTTTTTTTGAGACAAATGAAAGAAATGTTAATTTCCCATTTAACTTTTATCAACTCCGTCCTAGCAATAGTATTGTGAGTCTATGAACCGAATCTTTTATCTGGAAAGTATATGCTATCTCTTTTTGTCCCTCTCTGATCAACACAATTTTTTGGCAAACTCTCTTACAAACTAACTTCTAAAAGTAATGTGTTCTTACGTTATTAAATATATAATAAAAACACGTATTACTAACTAAAAAAAATACTATCTACTAAGGGACTCACTTTTAGGGCGATATGTTGAAAATAATTTTAACAAATCATTGTAAGAAAGTTCTCTCATCCGGAGTAGATTCAGCTGCCTATTGCTACGCCTGCATGCTGTCACATAGATGTCCAATTGAGTGAATACTGAGGAAAACTTGAATGGTTATTGTCTTTTTTTAGCCTATAAGAATGGTCCAGATCTTTGTTACCATCTCTTAGGCATAACAATTCACAATTTATACCTTAGACATGTGTGGACCAGAATTTCAAGGGCCTGTAATTCATTAGGTCCAGACCGTCTATCGTAAATTAACGGTTTAGATTATGTCGCGTCATCCATTTTATTCTAACAAAATTTTCATCAATAGAAAATTAGGACCATCCAACCAACCACCTCTACAATTCTATTTTGAGCGCAGTGAAACTAGAAAAAAAAAAAATTGTTTTGAATGGTTGACTAGCTATCATTGGCAAAGGAGTTTTTATATATATTTTCTTGGGTTAAAATTAACGGCACGACATTCTACCGGCAACCTTTTCTAGGAGTTGACCAACAATTGGCAAATTGTATTTTGAGATTGGCTGAACTACTCTTAAATGCTTTTAGAACTACTCTTAAATGCTTTTAGGTTGATCTGATAATTAGGGGCGGACTCATGATTTATAAAATGCGGGGATAAACTTACCGATGTGAACCCTGAAGCGGTGCCTTGATCTCCATCATTTACATAAATATATAAACTCAAAGATATGTATAGTCTCTCTTTATATGTGTGTTTGTGCGTATTTATGTGAAACAAAAGCATAAAAGTTTTAAAATTAATTTTATATAGTTCTTATTACCACTAGCAAGTGAAAAAATGCCTAATAAAAATGAATTCAAACCCATCCAATTAGCCAACAAAATTCAATAATAAGAGCTACAAACAAAAACTTGTATAATTATCTCGATTTGTTAAACAAAATCTGCAAGGGTTTACTGGCAAATTTATTAAATCTACCTCGACACGAACATGTTTAGAATTTGGTTGGAGCTTAATGGAATCATTGTTGTTTTCCATAATCTCAAGTAACTACAATTATATATTTCATACAATTAAAATATATAACAAAAACTATTTATATATTCCTAAACAATTAATTTAATTAAGCAATCTAAATATAAAAATTTAGTTAAATACCTAAAACTTTTTAAAAAAGAAAAATTGTCAAAAAACACGAGTTTTTTTTTTAGCTATTGTATCCAACTCATCCACAATGAAAACAAGAATTGCCCTCAAATGCTTCATTACTTGAGGTTCTTATTTTTTTTTTTTTTTGAATTTGAAATATAGTAAATTGATTTTTCTTTCAAAAGGTATTGATCTCCGTGCATTGGTATATACATTTTTTGTTCAGTTTGGACTTTGAAAAGTTTTGGAGTTTGGCCTCTCAACCAACTCATTGGCCCACTTAACGCTTCAATGAAAGATGCAACTTAAGTTAGCGCGTGTACTGTGGGTCCACAAACAATAAACAAAAATTATTTAAACGTTGCGGTTTAATGAAAAGGGTATCATGTGTCAATTACCATTCGTCTTCCCTACTTTTCTCTAACCTAAACATAAAGCTGAAAGATTGAATCTATGGCAAAAAAAATCTGAGAATGATCTTTAATTCTACGTGCACTCAAATGCCTTGAGGACATTTAAAAATTTTCGGAGGGACTTGTCTCCCACTACTCCAAATGGGTAAGAAAATACATATTTAAATCAAAATTTCCAAAATTTTGGGAGGACATTGTCCCCAAAGCTCCATTGGGTTGGCCCTGTAGACAACCCTTGAGAACGAGTTATAAATTTTTTTTTTTGGACTCGAAAATTGATGGCGGTGGCATAATCTAGATGGTTAATTATACAATGTCGACCGTCTGAAAATGAATGAAAAACAAATTCTTATAATACTTTAAAATTACACAAAATTACGGATGACAACCACACGTGGATTTTTTCCCGGGGGGGGGGGGGGGGTTTACGTGGCACAACAAAGAGACTTAAGAAGCCAATGACCTGTAATTCTGGGCAAAAAAAAAAAAAAAAAAAAAAACCTCTAAAATTTTGGCATTTTAGATCAAACGACGTCTTGGTCTACAAAAAGAAAGAAAAAAAAAGAAAAAAAAAAAAACCTCTCAATTTCTGCTCTGCCCTCTCTCGTTTTTTTTCTTCTGTCTTTTCTTCGGCATTTCTCTCCTCTCTGTTTTTCTCTCTAATTTTTTCTCCCAAACCTCTCTCTTCGTTTTTCTCGGTTCCTCGAGCAAAAACGCAACCGGGCCCACTTGAGATAGTTTATTAGATTCCTTTTATTTCTCTCTCCAGTCATACACACCGCAAATGGAGAGGAGGGAAAAAGAGATAGAACACTAAGAATTATGTTGTTCGATTTATGAACTACTATCTACATGTTAAAGCATCAGAGAGGTATATATATATATATATATTTATATTTTTTTTTTTACTATTCTTGATTATCTTCACAGATAAAGTACTCAGTATTTTCAAATAGCATTCTCTTAACATTTCTTTGTTTTTGTTTTTTCTTTTTCTTTTTTTTTTTTAAAAGAGTAAATGTAAATATGCCATATAAACAAGAATGCTAAGAGAATGCTACTTGAGAATGTTGAGTATCATTTTTCAAAACCGAAATAACTTACGCAAAAAAGTCTAAATGTCATCAGAAATGTTTTTTAGGAACGACAGTTCGTCGCTACTAAGTCGTCGTTGTTGCTTTGTCATGAAAGGTTATTCGTGACGACTTTTATGTTGTTGTTGATATTTTTTTTATCAACAAAGACTTTTTATCGTTGCAAATAACATTAAAGATTGTTAAGAAAAATATAAGGACATGTCGTCACTGATAATTAATTATTCTCGACATCTTTATAAGTCATCGAGAATAACAAGTTATCTGCAACGACTTACAAGTCGTCGCGAATAGCTTTGTATTAGTTTTTATTTTTTGAAAAAAAATTAAATTATATTTATATTATTATCAATTGCAAATAATTTTGGCATATGTAGTCACTTGATCATTCTTATATTATACAAGTATTTAATCACTAAATACCTTAACACTCACGTTCATTAACCAAAATTTCGAAACTATATAATAAATGGTAAAAACAAATATAAATATCTGTTTATATAAAAAAAAATAAGTGGTTCATATTGTTAGTACTTGTCATTTTAATGACAATTTTAATGAACAAGTATATATAAACAGATATTTAAAACTAAGATATTTATTAATGAACAAGTATATAAAATTTTTTAAGCACTAGAACTTGGGGTTATGTTAATGGTCGAATTTGCATACCGACATCAATTCGACTCTAGCAGTTAAATTCAGAAATTAATGACAGATGCATGAAAACACACATCAGTCCTCGGTAGATTTGCCTCGACAGTTCAAAACATCGGTGGGCTAGATCCGGCGAGACATGTCTATTTTTAAATATATAAGGCCATTAGTGGTGGCGGCGGTGTGATGTGGTGGCGGGTTAATTTTATCATCATAAGCGAATGGCGGTAGCGTGGTGCTTGGCCTCATACTTTGACATTGAAGTATACGGTTCTACACAAGGTGTAAAATAACATTAGGGCTCCTATTTAAAACTAAAATTGCCTCAATCAGAAGATTAATAATCTGAGTTTGTATTGCTCTTAAGACTAATAAGGCAAGGCGACGATTATTCAGAAGCTTTGCCTTTGGATGGCAGTACAGTAGCTCAACTGAGGCAAAATGGGCAATAGAAATGACGGCAAAAAGAACTAAAAAACTTTTAATGTACTTACTTGAATGATCTCAATTTTAAGCATCCCCTTACACTAATATACAGCGCATTTGATTGTTTGGAGCCGGCATAATGTTGAAAACCTTTTTTAATTGACTTAGTTTTATATTATTGTATCCATTTGAGTAACTGGTTCGAGCGATCTCGGCACTTGGGGTGGGCCGCTTGGTTGGGCTTATAGGGACGTGGATCTCTTTTCTTCACTCAATAGTAGACTAGGCTATGATAATTGTGTTTCAAAGACATAATCTTCGCCAAAGAGGTTTTTTAAGCTTTTTGGGATTGGAGGGATAGCAATATCTATTCCGTTTCATATTGGATGAGCGGCTGATAAAAGAAATCTCTAAAATTCTTTTTGGGTTTGCGGAATAATGCCAGAACTCGAGTCTATCTTGGGAATAAAAGAAAAACTACACAGCACACAGGAGTAATTGACATTTTTTTGCCAAGCTTCGAGGATCGAATGCGTGGGGTGTCAGTGGTGGGACCCTTTTTAAATTAAGGAGCCATCAGAGAGAGTTACCGCTGTCTGGACTGTTAATCTTTTACTCAAGCGATGGGGAGAAGTTAATGGGTCATTCCAGTTCGGGCTTCGGGACATAAATCTGCAGTTAAGTAAGCGGACTCAAGTAATCTCAATTAAATAAACGGTTAGTTATATTCACGTAGAATAAAAACATCACACTTGGGGTCTTCACGCACGCAGCAGAATATTTCAAGAATATCCAAAATAATTGGCTTCATTTCTAGAGGAGTATGTCTGATAATTATATCGGGCGCATAGGCGATCGTTGTATTTTCCGATCTCTCAACATTTTACCGACTAGGAATATCATTAAGCCAATAGGGGAGGCAAATTCGTCTTATATATGGAAAGAAAATCGCACCTAGGTGAAAAAAGGAACATGAAAGGAACTTTTTACATAATGTACTTCTACATCAAGCATAATGAAATTGATACGCGTCACATATATATTCTCTCCACATCCCCACTCTAATCTGAAGCATCATTTTAAACATTATATCTCCTACTTATCTCCAGAATGGTTATATTCAGAAGGCGGCATTGCTAACTGAATTTAAAGTATATCGTGAGTATCCTTATTGTAGCAGACACTTGGTAAAGACCCTAATTATATTAACATGATGATTGTATTTTAATGTCCATTATATTTTGTGCACGTTAAAAACTTGATTGTCATCTACTAAGATAAACGCCATTTTCGAAGAGGCAGTCACTCGTGAAAAAAAATAATAAAAAAACTGCTTAACAACATACTATATTGATAATGCTTGATAAAAAAAGCTCAAGACATTTTTGCTGTTTTGCAGTTTGAATTCTTATCTTTTTGAATGTACTGCTATCGAGAATATTTTTTTCAGTCTCCGTAGGTCTTGTATATGGTGTGTTTTCATAGAGTGATAAGGATTGGCGGAGGAGGACCGGAAAGACGAGCATTTAATTTATATCTAGGCCGTTGGTTTGTTTATATATTTTTATTTTCTCAGTTAAAGTTAGAACGAATCTTTCAAAAGTAACATCCAATACCTTTACAGGGAGCGCCCGCTTACCAGGTTAGGGAGGGGCATTAGAACGGTAGGTTGAAACTAGGACATGTCGCTCTTTCTCCTTTCAACAGAAGAACCTCAATTTCCAAATTTATTCAGAGATTGCTGATATTATATCGGATATCGGTATCGACCTCAGAAAGTAACATAGCTGGGGTATATCCCGACCAAAGAATCATATAGACAAGAGAGCATTACATACAGTACAACCAACAAAGCGGCGCTAATGGCACAGGACGCCATCCAAGCCAATAGGAGGCTTAATCTCCCAAACGCGTCGGAAGCTCATTATTATTCTTCACCATCCAAAAGATAAACAATGCTAACTTGACGGGTATCTTGCGCAAAGGTAATCTTCCCATCTTATATAATCGGGGAAGCCAATACGATAGACTACTGGCAGACTCTGGATGTTAGGTCCTATTTTGGCACTTGAAGCCCCATGATTTGTGCTATAGAATATCACTGCCACTAAGAACTAGCACCAAGCTCAAGGAAATAGAAGTAAAAACAGAGGTCAACAGCTCTTAAGATATCAGTGAACTGGATTAGATTGCCTTGTATATATCATATCAGTCTTTTTTTCTTATGTGCTTTTATATTTATCTCTTTTGTGCATTATTCTTTTGTTGCTAATATTTTCCTCATACGATGAAAGGGATTGGCGGAGAGACCCTACTACATTACTGGGGGGGGGGGCGTGACCATAGTTAACAGCCAATCCACGGGGCGCCGCTCAGGAGGGCCTAACGGAGGGAACAAAATGACGCTGTGCTATCAATCCTAAAGATAAACCGACTCAACATGACGATTTAGCCGTTTGATCCCGCCTCCAAGCGTGGCTTGGTAGCTAGTCTAATTCTGAACATACATCGTGCGCATGCAGGTTCCACAATATTGATAGAATTACTCCTGTATGTAATTCGTGGAGATAACGCAACCCTACCGTGTCTCTTAAAGATAGCCACCATGATGTTTAGGTACTGTGACTATGGTAATTTTAAGACCACACTAACAAAACTCACTCGACCCTACGGGATGGAATCCAAAAAATAATAAAGCCTTAAGAAAGCTAGATTGGTCTATAGTTAACAATAATCTGAACAAGACATAATACTGGCATACGTTTTAATTGCTAATAAATCCTTCACGGCCCAATATGCTTAACACTAATGTAATGCTTTATATGCTAACATGTGCTTTATATCGTCGTTGATGCCTCATGTCCTACCAGACATAAAATATTTCCAAAACCCGATCTAAACTGACTAGTACATACATACTTTGTGATTGAGAATCCAGACACCACCCACCGTTGCTAGCTATACGTTTAGGACTGGACAATTTTTAATACGATCTACAAAATTTGACCAAATCCCAAAATAAAACTTGCAAGTTAGCGTTTAAAGCATAATCCCGTTTAATTAAATTGGCCAAATTATAATTGACCTATATATGTCTTATACGCATCGTTTCAACAAATCCAAACCGACATGTAATACATTTAAGACTAACAACTTTACATGACCCATAAAACTCAATACGAATCAACACGAAAAATTAGCAAGTTAATGATTGAAATATGACATGCTTTAATAAATGGCCCAAACTAAAATTGACTAATATAGTTATATCATACTTCAATACGCCCAAATTGACACTCGAAACCCAAATACCAGCCTAGACGTTAGCTCATGTTTTTGGGGAAACATTCTAGAAACTTCTCAGTAGATGTTGAACTATGCGGTGAAAACAGAGATAGTCTCTTCAAGATTATGAACTTTTCGCCACAAATCCACTCAAGAAAATTGAATTTACAAGTATACGACGAGAGAGAGACGAGGCTTCTTTCTTTTTTCTTTTTACTTACACTCCATATTCTTACAGACATGAAAGTTCCTTGCCCAGGCAACTCTGAATACAGAAGGTACGAGCCCTACCAATTGTTCCGCTGTAATAACCCAAGGGCCTTTGGAACTTGAGCTGAAATAAACACCATCTTAAGTTGCTTGATATTTTACAAACAATAACCATCTTGTACCTCTTTTCTAAGATTGAAGATCAACCAGTGACAATAGATGTCGTGGCTGTTACCAAGGAGTGGCTTACTCAATCACGCTGTTAAAGTGGGGCATCCCAAAGCGGACCACCGAGACATTGAGCACATTTGTATTACTTTTATTTACCATGCACCACAGAATAATTGAATTTCTCAACTATATAGCATACAGTAATTAACACTATGTTACAATCTTCTTATTGTAAGAAAATTTCCAATCCTTAAAAGTCATATCCTCTACCAATTTTAAAGAACATTTAGATTCTCAAATTAATAGAATTAGAATATTTCTTTACATCAAAATGCTTGGAAAAATAACACCCTATTAAAATTGTGGCATGTATTTGAAGCAGCTAAAAAGATTTCGTCCCAAAAGGATTTTCTTCACTTTTGCAGAGACGCTTCTTTAAAAAAAAAAAAAAACAAAGTATATTTTTTTGCTCAAACTTGCTTTCCACAACATAGAGAAGTCAAAGAAAGTTGATGAAAATATATTAATTCCTCAACCGTAACATGCACTCTTGTTATAAGTATGGCATTTTTCAAGCATTTCGATGTAAAGAAATAGCCTAAATTTTGTAATTTGAAAACCTAAATTTTCTTTAAAATATAAGGGATCCTGATTTGAAAGGCATTTTGCACATATCTTATTTATATCCTGTCCAGCAAAATTCATATACGAGTGACGCCAAAAAGATGCACCTAAAACCTGTGAATTCACAAATTCTCAACTGGAGTAAATATAAAACAGCTTCAAAATGGCTAGCTGAAAGAAAATACAAAAGCAAACCTCATAGCAGTCTTCACGGTGAATAGTACCATACAAGCGCCCCAGTCGTCAATAATAAGGCAAACTTGATGGCTAAAGAAGAGCATAACCACCTTCCTTAAGGTGGAAGGTACCTTGGTAGGGCCTGCTGCTTCAAAAGAAATCATGATAGTCTCAATTGGTTCAATGCTGGTGATACCGTGC